>VWPU01011391.1:0-54698 GCA_013398955.1 Callaeas wilsoni
TTCTGGGTGTGTGGCTGGGATTTTTGGGTGCAATTCCTGCAAAGCTGGAGCAGAACACCCTTGGAAGTCACTGCTCTTCCATCAGGTCTGCTTGGGGTTAGAAAAGAGTCTCAGAAGTTGTTGGGAAGAAGGAAGGCACAGAGACACAACTGCACATGAGGCAAACGAGCTGTCCTTTCATGGGAAACCATTCCAAGGCCTCATAATTCCTTGGATTTTTGCAGTTTTCTTCATTACACGTGTAAGCATCAGAGCCTGGTTTTGGTCTTTATCCCTAAGAAGTCACAGTAAATTTGGAATCCATCAATCCAAAAATCACCGCATTTGCTCGGGCGTTATCTCCCAAGCCCTGCCCATGCCAAGAGAGGCACGACGCCCTCCACATCCGTGGTCCATGAGGGAGAACGGGCATGGAAGAGGAGTGTGCCACCTCCTCTCCATGAATTCCCTCACTTGGCTGCTTCTGGTCTTTCACTTCACGTTCAGGGACCCAAAACAAGGACAAAGTTTACATTTTGCTATCGCAGGACAAACACTTTTCTGGGAGGTGGATTGTTTCTTTTTCGTTTCACATTCCAGTGGAAACATTCCCTGAAAAACAGTTGCTATCTCCCTGGCTATCCACAGGCTGAACTGAATAAAAACGGGGAATGGAAACCAAGGAAAACAGGACACTTTTGTGCCTTCACTGCTCAAGCTGAGGGAAACAAACCCAGCAATTAAAGGCACCGCTCAGGGAGAGCCACCTTCCTTTCTGCTTCCTCCTCTCCTCATTTACAGCCCCTGAGTTGTTCCTTTCCTCGTTGCAAAAGGTCCAGAACTGTAACACTGCCACTTCTCCTGGAAATCTACTTAAATGGCATATGATGGAAGCCATATGATAAGAGCTTAATTACACAGAGGGCATATGGAAGGCATATGACATAAGGACATATGGAAGGCATATGATAGAAGGGCATCCGAGGACATATGATGGGAGTCTAATTAATTGACAATACATTCCTCTCATCAGGGGGAGAGCTGGAATGCTGTTTTGTTCAGAGGGAAAATATGCACATTGAATTATGCTCACCACTGACCATTCTCCTTCTTAATTATGATTCCTTGGGTTTTGGAGCGGGATGGATCTTTTCATTTACATCTCATAGCATTAACATAAAGTTCTGTTTGACAGGATTATTATAAATAATCACTATTTTTGAACCTCACGAAGTTTTCTTTTGAGTGTGCAGAGGAAATCTGAAACGTTGCCACCAAAAAAAGAAAGAAAAGAGCCTGTTCTTATTTGGGATTTTTCACAAAGCTGCTCCTAGAGAAGTCCCAAACAGGTTAAAAAACCCAACCCTCATGGAAAAAAAAACCCTCTGCATTGGATGAGAATCAATGCAGCTGAAAATTTGCACTTCCATCTGTAAAAAGATTTATGGGGGGGAAATAAGGTAGTGCCTAGAACGTGCCAAGAAGATTCCTCATTTTTTAACTACCTGCATGTGTCTGGGGCATGTGCCTTCCTGAAGCACAGAAGCAGCGTTGTTATCCCAGATGCTCTCCTTGTCCTGAGGAGCTGCAGAGCTATAAACCATGGCAGTGATATCTGTAACCTCTTTGAAACCAAGATGGGATAAAATCCCACTAATCCACTCTTGGAATAACTCATCAGTGAGCCCTGAGTAACCCTCACAGCTTCTCTTTGCATTCAGCAAACAGGGATTTGCAGATATTCGAGTTTTTAAGGGCCGTTTTTCCAGAAAAAAACCCAAATTTCTGCATTCTTTAGATACCTTGAAATATCATTGTCACATCCACACCTTTAGATTAACCCAATGAAATTAACCCAGTGCCTGCTCTTTATTTTTATTCACTAACTGAACAAGTTTAGTAAGAGACAGAGCCTCTTATTTCTGGGAACTCAGAAAAGCCTTGCCAGAATTACTCATATAGAGAGTGAAAAGATCTAAGTTCAGGTCCTGGGCCCTGACCAAGGGTTGTGGCCACCACCTTCACCCAGGCCCCCGGAGGACCTGAACCCTGAACGCTGCCAGCATCAAAATGTTCACTTTTCTGTTCCAGCTTAGGAGAGTTTCAAGGGCTTTTCAGGTCTCCAGTATTCAGGCAAATAAAACCATGGATTTCAGGAGCGGTTGGGTAAATTGGGTGTTCCCAATTCCCTACACTTTGGACACGTAAAACACATCAGAAATGTGAAGGTTTTTTGGTCCCACAGCTTCTCCAGAACATTTGGGGTGTTCCCCAGCTCCTTCATCCACACTGCTGTGAGGGAGAAGCAAACCAGCTCTGCAGGATGCAGCAGCCTTTGGAACCCCCAACTTTAATGTGCAAAAACCCCTAAAACCCCCATTTCAGCTGAGTATTCCCTACTGGATATTCCCCAGGAACAGCTCTCCCGGGGCCTCTGTAGATTTAGGTACTTTCACCAAAGCCCTCGCAGGCTTTATGGGGAACCATCAGCCTTGTTTAACTCCCAGTGCAGAATTAACTGAGCCAGTCAAAGACTAACGGAAAGGGGAAAAAAACACAGGATATTTTTACCTTTGGAGACTTCTGATTGCTGACCACGAAGGCAAGAACACCGAGAGGTTGCCATGGTGCTTTTTGGGAATGTTAACACTGCGCTGCTCGAGGGCTAATGAAGGAAGACAAACATCACTGGATTCGCTAAAAACTCAGTAACACAGCACCAACAAGCAGAAAAACGCTGATAAAAATGAACATTTCGATACTTCTAGAGAGGCAGAAGGAAATGAAAAGGTTTTCCAGCTCATCTTACCTGCTCTTTCCCGTTCCACGTGTCCAGAGCAAAGAGTGCTGAGGATTTATGGTCGCTCCTCACGCCGGTGTGTGCAAGACCCAAGGAAAGCTAGGAGGTTGTACAGTTATCTCCCTTGGTGTAATTCTAAACTATACAACCTACTACCTCAACCTGGATGCATGCAGTCAAAAATTCATAATCTCAGGGGCTTCTAGTTACCAAAAAAAAGGCCTCCAGATGCTCAGTGGGATAATTTAAAGGGAATAAACTGCTGGGGGGAAAGACACCAACCCCAAATTCAGCTCCCCACAGCGGAAATGTGAGCAGGTAAGACACAACGAGCCAGGGTTACTCCTGCTGGATTTGGACAAGATCACAGAGGTTTTCAGATGAGGTAGAATTTTTTCCCTGGCCGAAATAATGGTGCTCCCCCTCCACAGCAGATTCCGCTGCGCTCCAGCACGGAACATAGACAGACTTATCGCATTTTTTTCTTTTTTTAAAAGCATTTAAAGAAGGCTTAGGGTGAAATTTGTCCTGACACGTCTTTTCCTTGCTGAACACCCAGCACGCTGACCTCGACCACGTGCCTTGGCTCCCGGGTGTTTGAGGGATGATTGCAGGAGTGGGGCTGGGAGAGAAGGGGCAGAAAGCCTGAGGTGAGTTTTACCCTGGCACCGAAGGGTTCCAACGAACCACTCTGGAAAAGCACCACCGAGCCTCCCTTCACAAGAAACACGTTTCTAACTTGTATGAATTCCCAGCCAAACAAGCAGGATGTTATCCTTGTGACTCACTCCCGGCACCCACCAAGGTATTGCTTAAAGCAGCAGGCTGCCTGCTGGTCACGGCTTTCCCACCAGGGATGAGCATCTCCAGACGTGCTGCTGGGGCCGCGGCGGGGCTGGGGTCCTGCCCCCCAGCTGAAGGCAGCCCCTGGCACGGCAGCTCCGCGCTGGAAGGGGATGGCAAGGGAATCGCAGCCCAGGAATGAACGCTGAGCTGTCGTGGTGAATGAACCAACCAGGGGGCCACAGAGCCCAGAAACAGAGCTTTGGTGGGCTGGTACCAAAGAGCAAAACCCCATTCTGTGAAGATGGCTTCTGCCGTTGAATTCCTAGGATTCCTGAGGGGCGGTTCTGTCTACAGCTGACAGACACCTCTTGTGTCCCCTAAGGGCAGGTGTCCTGGCCTGTCCCACCTTTCCCCTCTTCCTATGGGTCCCTGCTGTGCCACCCCGCCCCCCTTCCCTGTATCCTTTAAAAAGCCCCTCAATCGCTTGTCTGGTTCTCTTTGCATCCGGTCCCCTTCGAGGGAGCTCCTACAATAAACCCTTGGAACACCGGCCAAAGGGCCACCTCTGCTCATTTGTTTCTGGCCACGCCTGGGCTATCCACAAGCCCCAGGCACGTTGGGCTCCGTGCCCTCCACCGCACGGGCTGGGAGGCTGGCTAGCGAGGCACCGAGGTGCCCCGGGGCGTTCTACCTTGGTGTGGGACACGCCTGGACCAAGCTGCTGCCATCTTAGCCTGGCCAGCGCGCCGGCGTATTCATACACTGAGCTCCGCTGAATGCACGGGTGGCTCTCTTTTCCCGGGATAAAGCAGCGCTGCTGCTGGTGGTGGAAAAGGCGCTGCTGCCCTGCCTTTACACCCCAAGCCCGGCAGGAAATTGTAATAAAGATGGGAAAATAAAGATGGGAAAGAGCATCTCTGTTCAGAATTCGGCCCACAAGGGCAGGAGAAGCTGTTGGAAAAGATGCAGAACAACCTTTCTGCAATGCCTGAGGGCCCGCGATGTTGATGGCATCCCAAGTTCTAATGATTCCGTATTCGGTAAAGTTTACTTGGACCAAATAGTGGAAATCTAGCATATTTTAGTTAACAGCAGGGAGCAGGGTCACTGTTAACTATTTGATTAGTTAGAGCAGTGACCAAACCACAGCTCTGGACAAGGAAACCACGGATTTCTGGCCCTGTACTCCCACCAGGAGCTTCATCCTTGTCTAAAAGCATCCTGGACCCAACCCCTTGATGCAACATCGTCATTTTTGTGCACTGAACAGCTTTTCTCCAACATGAAATCCAATTATTTAACTAAAGCAGCTCTATGGAAGGCAGTGAACCCGTGTCTTGAGTTAGGCTGGTGGAAAATCACAAATCCTACCCAATCTCTGGGTCACAGAGGAGACAAATTCCCACTCAGGCTTCCAAAAACAACCAGTTTCATATTTTGCAGCTATAAATGAACCCATTTCAGTGTCACACAGCTAAACCACTCATTTTCTACAACTTATCCTTGCAAGTATTTTTCTGCATCTCAGTCTTGTAATATCTAACATCCCATAACTGAAAATTTATAAATTATTACCCAGTAAAAATACCCAAATTTATAAATCTGATCAGTTTAATGCCAAGGTGCTGTTAACACTGAGACTGGCACCCCTCGCACACCAGGTATTTATAAGCAGAGCTGAGCCAAACTCCAAAAACTCTCCAAAAATTGGCTCTAAAATGGAACGTAGAGAAGAAGAGTTTTGTTTCATTTGTATCCTCAACTCAGCAAAGGTCTTTTCGTGGATAAATTACAATAATAAATTCCTTACTTCACACTTAGGTCAAAACAACCTAAATTTTTCTCAGGTTGGCCGATGCCAATGACTCTCCACCTCTCCTTGCTGCTCTTCCATCTCCACACAAAGAGACTTCAAGAGCTTTCTGAACACCAGAGAAGCTCCTACCCCAGGGTTTGACACCTCACTCACCCCCTGGCCAAAGTTTAGACACCTCCCCACCCTGCTGCACAAATTATCCCGGCAAATTTTCCCCATTTATGGCTTCAGCCCTACAGGTGTTTCGTTCCCTCAAAGCTCAGACAGCTGAAAGTGTATTTGCATCCCAGAAGGAACTGTAATTTCCAGCAGGAAAAAGTGCCAGGCATCCGAGCCATGCTGTCAAACAGAATATCTGCCGGTGATAACGGCAGGAAGCTCTGGGCTCAGGAGCTGAGGTGGAATTTTAAAACAGGAGCTGTCTCTCTGCCGTTATTTGTGTCCCTTCGTGTCCCCTCTCCCCGGGCACGAGAAACGCCCCTGGGAGCAGAGCAGGAGGCAGGCACAGCACTTGTGACACTTCCCTGCGGTGGCACCGAGCTCCTTGTTTGTTTTCTGGTGATTTTTGTCAATTATGTCTTTACCCAATTAGCACAATCATACCTAATTACGCAATTAGGGGCGAATCTGTAATCTAATGACAATGTTCAATTACGATACGTTATCGAAGTCCTGTTAGACACTGGGGCAGGGAGAACATGTGGAGCTCTGTGTTCCCAAATCAGCTCATGGGGCCCCAGTGCCTTTTGTTTGGGACCCCTTTTAGGCCTCTTGCTGCTTCAGAATCCCAGAAATGATTTCACACTTCTGGGGACAAAAGGGAATCTCTGGCCCAGCCCAGCCAGCCTTATTTTAAAGCAACAGTGTAATTAAAAAATTGTGTCTTTTCACTCCCTGTAACCCTCTGATTCCTGAAGGAAGCCTGAAGCCAGCTGCTGTCCTACCACAGAAACGATGGGATGCACATCCAGTGAATATTTATTTTCAAACGGAGGGAATGCCACTGGAGCAGCTCTTCCCAGACAAATCCAGGCTTTCCAGCTCTGAAGTTACCACGTGTCCACGCCACGGACCTCGGGAGACACCAGCTCCAGGCTTTAGTCTGGACTGGGAAGTTGTCACTCCTCACTGGTTTTTTTGCCTGTTCCCTTCACAGGCTTCAGGGGAGAGCAAAACTCCCAAATCTGCCTCCTCCACCCCACATTTCCTATTGAATTTCCCCAAGAGTGAGGTGAGAATCCCAACCCAGAGCTGACTTTTTAAAGCAACAGTGTAATTAAAAAATTGTGTCTTTTCACTCCCTGTAACCCTCTGATTCCTGAAGGAAGCCTGAAGCCAGCTGCTGTCCTACCACAGAAACGATGGGATGCACATCCAGTGAATATTTATTTTCAAACGGAGGGAATGCCACTGGAGCAGCTCTTCCCAGACAAATCCAGGCTTTCCAGCTCTGAAGTTACCACGTGTCCACGCCACGGACCTCGGGAGACACCAGCTCCAGGCTTTAGTCTGGACTGGGAAGTTGTCACTCCTCACTGGTTTTTTTGCCTGTTCCCTTCACAGGCTTCAGGGGAGAGCAAAACTCCCAAATCTGCCTCCTCCACCCCACATTTCCTATTGAATTTCCCCAAGAGTGAGGTGAGAACCCCAACCCGGAGCTGATTTTTGGGAACTGCCTGGCTGGAATATCCCATTCTTTCCAAACATCCCTCAGTGTAAAGCAGCGATTCAGTCACACAGAAAAGCAGGGGTTTAGAGGGCAGAATATTCCCAAATAATGACATAAAACAGTGCCTCAAGCATTAATCCCCTCACTAAATCACAATTTATATGCATTTACAGACCTATTGACTTTGGACAGGATTCCAGCAATGGACAGTCACTACGGATGGTCAAGGAAGCTGAATTTGGTCTTCTTATGATCAGGAAAATCCTCACCTGAGGTTTGGCTCTGAATCTCTCGAGCTGTGAAGGATGCAGAAGGAAGAACCCACCTTCCCTCTCAGATCTCAGGCAGGGCTTGCCAAGGAGGGGGTGGGAAAGCAGAAAATACTCCCGAAGCAAAAGTGTTTCCTTAAGTCATCGAGCAAAAAATAAATACAAAACCCACAAATGCCATCGTTCCAGCTGGAGGGCTGAAATCCTGTTTGCCAAATTCCAGCCTGGAGTGATCTTTTTATCTTTTTTTTTTTTTTTTCCAGTTGATTTTCATAAATCTCAGACAGGAGGGGGTTTCACACTGGAAATGCTGATGTGATCCCTGCTGGTCACCTCAGCCCTTCAGCTTTATTTGGTGCAACTTTATTAGAAGTTGGTTTGTAATGAGGAACCTCAAGAGGTTCAAAGGTTTCCTCCAGCTCAGAGAGCTCTCCTAGAAGTCTGGCAAGCACACTAAAAAGGGCTGGAAGTCCAAGAGGCTGCAAAGTAGGGAAAGAAGCCTCATCTGGGCTCAGCTGAAATCCACAGCGAGTAAATATTTTGAAAGCTCTCCAAAATTTTTTGACGCATGACAAAAACCGTGCCTCAACTTTTAGCCAGGGTTGCAGCAATCTGAAGGTTTGCTCAATATTGCATTTCAATCTCTGGGCCTTTCTAGGGGAGAGGTGGCCAAGCTCTCACTCCTGAACCAAATGTGGCTTTTGGGAGGAGCTGGAGCATCAGCTCTGCGCGAGACAACAAAATCGAAACACCCTGTGCTGGACCTCGGGGGGGAAGGTGGCACAAGCATTAGGTGCTGACAACTCTAAATGACCCCAAAACATTTTTATGGGGGTTTTTTTGGCTTATCCCAGGCCTGCTCTGTGACCTGCAGCCAAGGCTGCTTTCACACCTGCACCCCAAAAAAGAAATGAAGTGACAGGTGATGGCCAGGAAGCTGAACGAGAAAAAAACTCCACTTCCAGGGGGGATTGCTGGGCCTGGATTTCCCCATGAACCTGCACAAATACAACCCAAAGCTCCCCAGCCCAGCTGGAGAACTTCCAGCTCAGGGAATGCCACTCCTGCAATGCTCCTAAGCCATGGAGCCTGCCTGGCTCAAGGGCAGGTGCCCAAATCTTGGATCAACCCCCTAAAAACATCCTCTCCTTATTTTCTCCCTTATTTTCTCCCTTATTGATTAGAAGCAAATAAACAAAAAGAGAGGGAGGGAGAGGGGAGAAAAAAAAATCAGATTACTGAAATAACCAGAATACTGAAATTTATCTGCCTTTTAAGAGTTTAACCAGATTTGATTATCTGAATAAGAGTATTTGGATACGGTTCAAATTCCAGGGTACACAATTCCATTCTGCTTATCACGAATCCCATTTGCCACCGCGTATGGTTATTCTAATTACCCGGGTGCCCCTGTGAGCTCCTCTGCTGACAAGGGCTCACTGTGCTCCTCACCAGGCTGGGAAAGGAGGGAACACACGAATAAATTCCCTTTTCATCCCCCAGTGGGGACCACGAGACATCCTTGTCTGCAGGAGGCCTTACAGGTGCTCCATCAGCAACAGGAGTCAGAAACGGTCACGTTTCAAGGGAGAAAAAGAAGATTTACCAAATATTAAAATTTAAAAAAATATTTTTAAAAAAAGAGGAGGTTTGGGAAAGTTTTGCTTCCTCAGAGAAGAACTTCTGCTGGTTTCAACTCCAGCTGTGGCCAAGGGAAACACGGGCACAGCAAAGCCTCCCCAGACGCAGATGCAGCCACACAGGAGGGGTTTTCTCACCTCTAAAGCACCCACCCTGCTCGTTTCCAGAGAAAGGGGCTGCATCAATCAAGGCACTGATTTTTGGAGAGGACGTTGGGACTTTTTGGGTGCAGCAAAGCCTCCCCAGATGCAGCCACACAGGAGGGGTTTTTTCACCTCTAAAGCAGCCACCCTGCTCGTTTCCAGAGAAAGGGGCTGCATCAATCAAGGCACTGATTTTTGGAGAGGGTGTTGGGACTTTTTTGGGTAATTTGATTGATTCCAGCAGTGCCTTCTATGCCTTTACGTGCCCCTGCAGCCTCCAGGCGGGTGAAGGGCTCAGAGCCTCAGCTGCTCTCTGTGCACCAGTGACAGATGAAGGGATCTCTGTGCGCCCTGGATGGCACCTGGATCAAAGCTGCTGCAGGAATTCAAGCTCCATATCCTCAATGTGAGGGGAGAATAATAATTTTAAAAAGCCCTGGTGAGAAAGGCACAGAGGTAGGAGCTCCACAGACTCCAATCATCCTCCTCCATCCTAGAAGGAAGACGCATTTCAAGGTTCTCCACATCATCTCGCCAGACTCCAGTTTCGCTCGAAAACTTAATGAAGGGCAGTGAAACACAAGCAGCAGCAAAGAAACACAAATTCAGGCTGGAAACACAATTCAGGCAGTGCTTTTCAAAGGGCTGGGCTGGAAAACAAAGGGGAGGGGGCAGAATATGGGAGGCTGCAGCCGAAAAAGAACAGGGGGGCAGTTTAGCAGGAGACAAAGTGAAATGCATTTTAAAGCTCGGTAAGAACAGGTTTTGTTGGGTTTATCGGATAATCTGAGCTCAGGGAAGCTGTGCTGGGGGTGCTGCCAGAGGAGCCCTCCTTGGCAGCCTCCCTGCACAGCTCCAGAGCCTGCAAGGGGCTTCCTTTACCCGCTCCCACAAAGGCGAGGCCGCAGCATCCCCAAACTCACTCCAAAAACCAGGAGCACTCAGCGAACGCGCTCAGCCTCAGAAATAACTCCCTGCTCCTCCTCCCAGCAGCACAGGGCCTGCAGCTCACCCCACTTCGGATGCCACTTCTCGAAAGTTTCCTTTCTAAGCACCCAGCTGTGTTTAGACCAAGCCTCTCAGCAAAAGGAGAAAAAAGAAATTGGGTATTGATTAGCAGGTCCCAACATATTCAGTGAGAAATTGCACTAAAATATTTTACAGAGAAGAAAAAAACTAAATCTGTTTATTTTTTTCCCTCTTTTATGATTCAAGCATTGATTTCCTAATCAAAAAAAATAAAAATAAAAAACCAAACCAAACGTTGGCACCTCATTTTGGGACATACCTGACCCAGTTCCCCTGTCAGGGGTCTCTTGGCACTCCCCAGGCAATGTCACCTGAAGTGCCACCCTCTGGTGCCATCCCTGACAAATTCCAGGCTTTTCTCAGCCTGTTCTACCCCAAATGGCTTTACAGAGGAGAAGCCACCCTACAGAAATGTGGATTTTATTGGGTTTTACCAGCTCATTCCTGCTTGGAGCTCAGCCCGAAGGAGCCCGTGCTTCCCTCGGAGCCAGGTGAGGGAATCACACGGGGGGAACACTCACAGCATTTAAAAAACTGACCCCAAACCAACCCAGATTATTCACAGACCCTCTGGGAAAACCCTTTTTCACTGCCACACCCAGATGCAAGCTCATCGTGCTTCCAGGGTGAGCCTCTGCTCATCCCGCCGTGGATGGAACAGCCACGCTCAAAATCCCAGCGGAGAGCAGGACTCCAGGTCCCTGTTCAGGGCAGAATCCCACAGCAGAACAGTCCAGGAGCAAAAGTTCTGCTGGAAACCACTCTTTATTCCTCGATTTCCTACCCAAACATTTAGGGAATACTGAGCATCAGCTTTTATACCCAACTTTACATCACACAGGACGCCAAAATGCAATTTTTTTCCTTTTTTAAAAAGCTAGTTTCAGCTCACAGGGAGAAAGAAGAGTGGCTGGACTTCTCTGACATCATTTTATGCTTCTACAATAAATAAAAAACACACAGAAAACCCTGGAAATTCAGCAAAGAGGGGGGAAAAAAACTTTTTTGGCCTACAGCAGCGTGTGTCAAAGCAGCCAAGTTCAAACCCAGAGAAATTTAAAAGTGGAAATGCAGAGCAAATCTTTGGTGGAATTAACACTGAAAGCTGCTGGAAAGAAATAGTCAGACTTTATTTTGAGTTTACAGCCTAATTATTTTCATATAGAATCCGTACATTGGGGCTTTATAAAATGACTTCTTCAAAAATAATTGTTCCACTCTCCCAACTTTAAAGGTTACTTTTCCACAGCAGGGTCTGCACTGCCTGCTTTCATGGTTTTTTCCCTGCCCTACCACTTCTTGTGGACTTTCCAGCATGATTATTTTCTCTTAAAAACTATTTTAAAAGGCACAAATACCACGAAATTGGAAGGAATGGGATTCTATAATAAACTGATTTTTGAGAGAGGAGTTGGAGGGCCAAGCCCCTCCTGTGTCAGAGAAGGGATTCCAAGTTCCTGGATATAAAGGAGAAGTGGCTGTTCCTCCCACAAATTGCTGGACTAAGCAAAGAAAGAACAGCTCCACGTTACTTTATAAATGAAATTATTTTATCTGTTTCAGGCCCGAACAACACAAGAACCTTCCCTATCACGTCCCCATCACCAGAGCAGGGCAGGACACGGGTGGGATTTCATTTCTTCAGCCTGATGCCGAATAAACTCCCCCCAGCCCCTTTTCCTCAGCACAAGCAGGCAAACAACCCTTTGCACGAGGGGATTTGAACACTGCCCAGAGCTGAAAGCTGAGCTGATAATTGCAGGGCTGAGATTTGCAGCTCCACTTTTATATTCCTCTAAATAAAAGAAAACAATTAAAAAATATTAAAAAAAAACCAAAAAAAAAGGAGAGAGGAGGGGGAAAAAAGGAGGAAAGGGGGAAAGAGAGAAGAATAAATTGAGGGGAGCTGCAGCAGCACCCCAGTGTGCACTTGCCAGCCAGACACAGACCTATAGATACAAGCTTGTGTGGAATATGAGCACAAGTTCGGATCTACGGGTTCGTGGCAGCAGGCAGGGACCTCTGCCGTCACCGCGAGGCCCGAGGGGTCGCTTTTTGGGGGGGTGGAAGGAGGAAAAGCCTTTCTGCAAACGGAATTTCCCAGGTCTAGCCAGGAGCTTTCATTCTCTCCGCACCTTAAAGCCCCTCCCTGGAGCGCATTATTGACTTTGTTCTAACAGAAAGCCACAGTTTTCTGCGCTCCCACGGGAGCCCTTGCAAGAAAATCAGCGAAATAAAATAAAGTAGAACTTTAAACCAACCGAATGAAAGCTGATCTGTGTTTCCTCCTCACAAGCACTTTGCTGGACACAATTCCTGGTGATTACACAGCACTGAGGTTAACAGGAACTTGATTAACAAGCAGCATTGGAGGGGTATCAGTAGAACGGGGTAGGAAATGATCCAACAGCAGAATTTTGGGATGTAAACAGAATTACAATACACAGCCATCCCCCCACCCTGCAAAAAGTTGTGCTGTTTCCATTCCGGCAGCCTGGCTGAAGCAGGCAGAAGAAACAACTGCAGGAGAGTTGTTTTAACTTTCAGAGAAGTCATTACAGGGCTGAGGTTCTACTTTAATTCTGTTTTTAAAGGCAAAAAACAAAACCCCTTTCACTCTGCTAAACAAGCTGGAAACTCCCCCTAGCCCCAACTCTGCTTTTCCTCCTACACAGACAAACATAAAAGTTCTTCAGGATTTTTCTAATAAAGCTTGAAAAGCAAAGTTTTGCCACTGCAAGCAAGAGGTGTCCCCTCCTTCCCCTGAGATTCCCAAGTTTCTTCCCTGCGTAAGGAATATTTCCCTTTTTTTTGGTGGGGAATCAGGCTGGAAATCACAGCCTGGCTGTGAGCTCCACATGGAGCTGGTGCAGAAAACCCCAGAGATCAGCTCTTGCTCAAAGTGCCACCAACTTTTCACTTCTCTTCCTTCAGGAGACAAACTGTGTTAATGCGAGTTAATATTATCCTCTGTAAAATCAAACAGGCACCACTTGGAAAAGGATTTTGCTATTTGGATGCTGTTAGAAAATTCTCCCTCTTCTTTTTTTTTTTTTCTTTTTGGTGCAGGGTCTTAAAATAAATCACTTCAACCTTTCCAGCCTGGTAAATATGCAATTATAAAACACAATTTTCCTTTATTTGGAATCGCTGGGTGGCAAGAAACTCCTGTTCCACCCAGCAATAGATGTCAAATTTTCACCATCTGCCCAAAGGTTATCTAAATTCATCCTCCAAGTTTAGATTCCTGTGCTGACACTCACCTTAACAGGGCCCAGCTTTTCCCTGAAAGTTTTCAGCAGCCGGAATTCATGCTGTAGCATCTTTGGAAATCCGGGATGGCTTTGCCGTTGGAATTTTGGGTGGAGAAAGCTCTGTCCTTGCAGTGCTCGAGGCTGGAGCGGGGCAGGGAGCACACGGATTGTGCCCTCCTTGGGGACAGGGCTGCAAATGGAACACAACAAATGTTACCCAGCCAAAAATAACCCCAGCCCTCCACTACAAAGCTCATTTATTGCAGGCAACCTGAGGTTAAAATCCAGGTTGTCCAAGAGGGCCTAAAGGTTCAATATTAGGAGTCGGTCGTTGCTGGGTGCAGCAGGATTTCTTCCCGTGGCAGGGAATTTTTCCACCAGTCCCACTGTGTTATGCAGAATGTTCTCTTTGTGTTGAGTATATTCATTTTAACCCCAATCTTCTTTACATTCCCTTATGTGTATGAAGCGAGCTAATCTGAATGTCCCTGGCAGAGAAACACTCGATTTTTTTCGTATGAGGTGATCTCACTGAAATACCCCTGCTAGAGGGGAAGGTTACACTTTGCCTCACTTTTTCTGCTTCCAGAACTCTTTTTTTTTCCCCCTTTCCCATTAATTCCTGGGCTAATCTCATTTCCCTGGGGTAGGTTAAAGCCACGAAGGAAGCCAAGGTGTAACATTTGGGTGGCTTTTGCACGGGCCACGTGTCCCCAGCTCTGCCCGAAGGCAGCACCCAGAGCCAGCCCTTCGAGGAGCCCGGCACATGCTCGAGGAAAGCTGGGATTTGTTGGGAAAACCCACCCTTTTTTCCCTGCCTAAAGGAGGGATGATCCCTGCTGCACCTCCCACTCCCCACCTGATTGGCTTTCCCAACACAAAAGGGAAGAAGGAGAGTTGGGATCCATCGCCAGAGTGTCACTGGGGGGGAAAAACGGGAGAAAAAGGGGAAAAGCAGCAAGGCCTATCCCTGAAAAAGCTCCAAATAAATCCCCCACTGCAAATCTGATGGTGCCCCTCTGCATTCCTGAGAACCCTGGAGGAATGGGGCATTCCATGGCACCTGTGTGCTGTAAATTACAAATATCCAAGAACCGACCTGCTCCTTTTGCAAAACAAACTCATGGACAAGCTTTAAGACAGCAAATTGATAAATGCAGCAGCAAACCAACAGTTTTGTTTGTTGAAAAACACAGATTTTTAATTATTGTTTCTTTCATGAGCGCTGCTGTTTAAACAGGAGTTTCACTTGCGTCCAGTGTATTCAGGGGGATTGAAAGAGAGCCATGGATTTGCCAAGATGTGGGGTTGGAAACGTTTCCCCCCGCTGATTGATCACACAGCTATTGTACCTCGTGAAAACCTGATGAACATACACACAGTGGCAGAAAATCCATCAGAGGCAAACAAATCAATCAGCATCACCCTCTATTTGCCTCGAACGCTAAGACTACAAACCCAAAGTTCCAATCTGTACATTATTTATATTTAGGGTCGTTGTAGCCTTAGACTGAGCACACTTTGCTTCATTATTAATTTTATAATATCACTGATCACAGGGTCAGCAAGGCTTTGGCACTTGGGACAGCCAAAAACACAACATATTTTTGTCAGTAACAACCCAACATAAAGCTGCTGTTTTAGAGATTTATAGCCGAAGGAATACAGAGGGAAATATGGAGAAAGAAAATCTCTAAAGACCTAACATTAGGGTTTGGTCTGTGGGTGGTTTTCTTGCAAACCACAAAGCAGAAATGCCCTGTCCAGGAAAATCGATCATTACGGAATGCATTGTGTGCCTGAGCAAAAAGCTGTTTGCAGCCATTTCGTCCCTCTGCCCCGAAAATCGGGCAAATAAGAAACACAACTGCGAAATAATTCCCATTCTTTGCCCCCCCACCCAGTTTTAACCCCAATATAATTAGGCCTATAAATATATATATATATATATATACACACACACACATGCACTCTATCCTAGGTTTAAAGAGCAGCTCTTTAAGGATTTCTGTGCTTGAAATAATTTTAAGGAATTAGAAGGGAAAGGGAGATACTGACTGAGAATCCAAATTACCTCAGCAGCAGCAGCAGCATTTTGCAGGATTTCCTATGGAACGTGCGCTGCCATATTGCTAGGCCCAACTCGTCGGGAACGTAGTCTGGAAGACAAAATATTTATGGATATTTTCATGGCATATTTTCAAGGAATGGATGCTGTTTTCCTACACCCAGAGGCTACAGCTTTAGGAGCAAAAGGAACAGCCAAGCTCCTACGAGAGAAATCACTCCCCCCTCCCAATATCCTAATTTTCCTCTTTCTTTGGATGATTATTTTCCGTGTTCCACCTTGGATCGACCCACTCGCGCTCTCCCCCCGCACGAGGAGTTAAACCCGTGGAAATAAAACATCCCTCGTAACACGGCCACTCCAGAAGTTTGCCAGTCCTGCTCCCACCAAAGCCAGTCAGGAAAATAAAGAAACGGGGAGGCCGCCCCGGCAAACGCCTTCCCTGGCAGTTAGTAACACGCACCAACTCCGTAAAGTGATTAGTTCTCATCTCCAGATCCTTATCCCAAAATTCCAGCTGGAGAAAGCAGAATCAAAGAGGAGCATCGTTACCTGCTTTGGAGGAGGTTCACCAAGCAAGCTTTTTTAAGCTTGTTGACTCTTTTAACACTGATACAAGGAATAATTATTTCTCTGTGCCGACGCGATTGTTAAAAGAGGAGAAGCCCCGGATTGTGGTGGCTCCGTGGATGCTATTCTTTTTGCACCACAGCAGGATTCTTGGCTGCCAGTCCAAGCTGCTTTCACTTGCCAAGTTTTAAGATGCCGGTTTTGCCTTTCATTTTATTGTTCCTTTCGCAACGTTAAAGAGCGACTTAAAAAAAAAAAGAAAAAAAAACCCAAAAAAAAAAAGCCATGCACAGCTGCTATCGGGGAGGGGGGGAATTATTTGAATTTTGCACAAGAATGGAGATGAGGAAGGAGCGCGCCGTGATGTAACCACAACGACACCCACAGAAATATTCCCAATATTGGGGGGGACGGGCCGGCGCTCCCGATCCCGGCGTTTCCCCGCCGCCCGCTCGGGATCCGCCGGGAGGGCAGGGAAGAACAAAACCTAAAACCAGCCAGACCCACGAGCAACCACGGCGGAGGCGGAGGTTGAGACTTCTCCCCTCTCTCGGCACCACCAGCTCGATTTTTAATCCACTTAAGGCTGTTCTTCCCCACTGAGGATTTCATCCAGGGGGTGCAGGGATGGTGAGGTTGGGGAGCAGCCTCCTGACAAAAGGATTCCCCCCCTGCACGCGTCCTCCCAGCCCACCCCACCCTTTTTCCGCCTGCCCGCGATAGGATTCACCCATTCCCAAACATCCCGGCCTTTCTTGGACGCGATGCCACCGGGAAGAGGCTCCGTGGAAAAACCTCCCGTCCCAGCTCCCTGCGGGGTCCTCCTCCAAACACATTCCTTTAGCGTAAGCCACTGAATTTCATTTTTAAATTTTTTTATAATTTGTCAATAGAATCGATTTTTAAAAATTTTTAATTTTTTTTTTCCATTTCTTTAATGTCTTCATTTTTTAAAAAATTAATTTAGACTTTAAAAATTTTTTTTACCATCATTATTTTTTAAATCCCCAACTTCTCCGCCGAGGAGTTGATTTATTTCATTTTCCTTGACGTAGCAACAAAACTCCCGGGACTGGTGCCAAGGCTCGAGCGCATTTAAATGAACAAACAGCAACAAAAAGTTGTTTGTGATCCTTCTCGGGCTCGAATATTAAAAGCATGATGGGGGTTATGCTCTGTGTACACTGCGAAGTGTAGGATAATGGAACCCTGAGCAGCCACTTGGCGCTGCAGATGTTGGAGGGACACGAACTTCAGACGTGGGCAGAGAAAATCCGCGCTCGGACACGGTTCCTTGGGTTACCCGCGCGGCCGGACCTCCGCTCACGAAACCCGCTGGACACAGCTCCTTTTCCCGGTGCAAAGGTGCCTGTTCACCCCGAAAATGGGAGCTGTTCCCAAGGCAAGAACCGGGGGTGCGAACAGCCCTGCCGCCAGCTGTTGGGCGTGCAGAGCGCCGCAGAAGCAGAAGATGAAGCCACCCCCCAGTTTCATATTTGAAGGGAAAACCGAGCCCGACTCCAAAGTTTCTGTGCAAAACCCCCCGGCCTCGAACAAAAGCAGCGTGAATTAATAAGGGGGACAGAAAAACAGAAGCTTTGTTCTAAAGTGGAAGCATAAGATGTGAAATTTCAAAATCAGATGGCTCGGGCTGTGATTTCTTTCATTTAAATGAATTGATCTGTTGCTAAACTGCTGCTCTGGTGCCAAGAAACTTTTAACTCTTTCGGCTCAAAGCTCGCCGCGTTTTGCTGTTTCCTCTCTCCTCCCAACAAGGCAGCGATTAAACCAGAGGGGAGAAGTGAAAAAGGGAGCGGGGAATTAAAAATCTGAGGGCATAAAAAGGATGGGGGAATGAAACCCACAGGCAGCACATGCAGAGCACAAAAGAGCCCCGGGCTGGTGCTTCGGGAGAACTTCTGCTGGACAAACAACGAGGTTCTGGCTCCTGCAGCGTCCCCAAAACTTGGAGAGGAGACAGAAAGGCCTCGGAGCTCCAGAGCTGCACCTCCAGCGAGAACTCCGGGGTGAAGGCACCAGAAGCAGGGCTAGCAGCAAGGAAAAGCCCCGAAATCCCTGACCTGATTCATGGCAAACGTTCACTTACCGAGAATGCCTTAAGCATTTCCAACAGAACCCCCTTCCCTACACGTGTGAAAAAGAACAACAACAAAAAAAGCTCCCAAAACCAGCCCCGAAAAATAGCTGCTTTGGTAAAATTTGGGTGAAAGTTCCTACTGCTTTTCCATTTGGGTTTGGGGTTGTTTTGCCCACTTCAAAAAAAAAAAGAAGAAATAAAAATTTAAATGAAAAAAAATTTGAAGAAAGACATGTTGTAATTAGAGATAATTCCAGGGTAAAAATATTTATGTGTAGAACAAAAGAAAAAAAGAAACCAGAAAAAAAAAGGAAAAAATAAAAGTAAAATATATTTATATATCTCTGTATCTCCCACTTTCCAGCTCTGCTGCAGTTCCCCCTAAACTGCTGCTGCTTGCTCCAATCTGCTGCCTGCTTAACAACGGAATGACAGGCAACATCTGTTTGTACAGAAGCCAAGATCAAGCCTTCAAAATGTTTTTTGGCTCGGTTTCTTTTTTTTTTTTTCTTTTTCTACCCCCCCCCCAAAAAAAAAAAAAAAAAAAAATAGAAGCAAAAGAAAAAGTAAAAGCACCCAGGAAGATTTTGAAACAACTCAAGTGAGGCTGCAACTCTTTTCCCCTTGAGTTATTTCAAGGTACAGGACTTGGAGGAGAACTCTCCTTCTCTCCACCCTCCTCCCGTGCTCTCCCCACCCTCCAGCCTCTCTCTTGCCCCATGCTATTAATAAAGTATCACACAAACTGGGGAGAAAAAAAAAAATAATCCAACGTACCTTGATCCCTAAAAGGCCACTCCCTCCTACGAGGAGGGAGGGGGTTCTTCAGGAGGCAACTAAAAAAAAAATTGCACGGGGAGGGGAATGTGGGATTCAGGGACAGGCTTGCCACAGTCCTCTCACCCTGGCGGTTTTTTTTTTTTCCTCCTCTCCTCCATTTTACAGACAGTTAAATATATTGTTTGCAAAATCAAAGGGGTTGGTATGAAATTTTTAAAAAAAAAAGACGCGGGTGATTAAAATAAATAAATAAGTTTAAAAAAATAAAATTAAAAAAAAAAAAAAAGCCCGGCTCCAAATACAATTCCAATGAGTAACAATGTCAGGCTACTGCCAAATCTGTGGCAAATCGGGAGAAAGCACAATAATTCCACATGCTGAGATGTGAACAACTGGAAAGGAACCAACTCTCGGGAAGTCACAATGAAAACCATCACAGTGCCCCCACCCCCAGCCCCACTGCCATCCTTTTCGGAGGGTACAGGGGGCGACTCTCTCCAGGGGGACAGAAAATTTAAAAAAAATAAAATCAAGCCGCTAATTTAACAAAAGGAAAAGGCAAAACAACAAGACCATCAACCGAAGCCGTTTAAAAACTCAGGGAATGTTTTATTCGCTGGAGATTTGGGACAACGCTGCTGCATGCACATGTATGAAAAAAAAAAAAGGGGGAAAAAAAATAAAATAAAATAATCAGACAAGTTGCTAAGGAGACTTGTGTAAACTGGGAATCCAGGCACATTTCTGGCCTTTCCCCCCATATTCCATCTCGTATTCCGATCACGCACCACTGCGGCACGATTGCACCAATGCACTGCATTAATCTTGGCCTTAAACGGGCTGCCTGGCAGAGCAGAGCGTGTGTATGGATCATCTTTCAAACTTAACAAGTTAAAGGCAGCCAGGGTGGCGGTGGGTGGGGAGGGCTGGGGGGGCGGGGACCTGGCTGCTGAATATAAAATATAGGAGCCGAGCTTAGTAAGGGAATTTTAAAGAGGAAGTGTTATCCGGGCAGATATAGAACGCTGCGAGGCTCTCGCTGCGTCTCTCCCCCTCTCCCTCTCTCTCTCTCTCCCACTTCTCCTGACAAAATCCCCGTTCCCTGGCAGATGTCTGAATCCCTGCCAGATCTAACAATGTCCGAGCCACTCGCTGCCACCAGACACTGGGGCTCGTTCTCCCGGCACACCGGGGTCAGATATACATATTAAACGACCTTTTTTCCCTCCTCCCTTCGGTGCCCGTTCCCAAAGCAGACACTCGGATGTAATATTTTCACCCTCCACTTTTAGGAAGGGGCAGTTCAAATCAGAGCCCGAGCTATTGGTGCCTGCTGACCTTGTCTGGGACAGAAGTGAACTTGGTGGGGTTTTTCCTTTTCCTGTTCCTTGATGTGGATGCAGGAAATCCATCTCTTTCTCTAAGCCCTCCTTCCCTCTCTCCTCATCTCAAACCCTCTCCCGCTGATGGACAGCTTGGTGGGATCACTCAACACCTGCTTTTTCTGCCCCTTTTGTGCCCTGCATTGCGCGAGACGGGGATTTCCATCCTCACGTGAGGAATCCAGGAATCTCCAAATCCAACAGCAGCGCACACGGGAAAAGCCAACGCCATGGGCTGTGCCTCGGAGCTGCTCCGGGAGCATCATCCCACCTCCAGCTCCCACTGAGCCACCTGGTCCAGGGGAGAGCCTTCCCATGGCAGGGGGCTGGAATGAGGTGGGATTTAAAGTCCCTTCAAACGCAGACCATTCTGGGATTCTCTGAGTGAGGGATTGTACCGAAGGCAGCACATTCCAGAACGGGAACCCAGAGTTCCCTGAGGAGCACCGTCTTTGCTTTCAACCCAGGACAAGAGCACAGGAGAGGGAATTCCTCGTGCTCAGCCTCAGAGCGTTCCCTGCCGGTGTCAGCCCAGCCAAGAGAAGCATTCCATGAGTTGGGAATACGGGATCAAGCCCTGATCCCCTGCCCCCAGTCGTCGTCAGCCACGTGGGGGGCTCAGGGAGGGCTGAGGGTGCTGAGCAGCCCACCCTGGGCTTTGTCCCAGCTGCACGTGGAGAGCTGTGACCAACGCTCCTGACAGGGCCAGAGCAGGGACAATGTGGGACATGTAAAGGAGAAGGAGACTTGGACTGCGAGCATCCTGGGGAGAAAGGGGAGAGGGGCCAGCAGGAACAGCTCTGCTGGGACCCCCCACTTGATCCGGTGACAGTCCCACTCCTCAGATCATTGTCACCTGCTGGGGCCAGTCCTGGAGGTGTCCCTTCCTCTCAGCCCCAGGGGACACTGTGTGAGGGCACTACTGGCACAAGAGAAACCCAGAAAGTCCCAATTGCCAAATCTGGGCTCCAAAGCGAGGGAATCTTTGGCACTGCACAGAAATCAGGGAATGAAATGTGTCTTTCAAAAATGCCCCTCAGTGCTCAGGTGGTTACAGAGCCCCCCCTGACCCTCATCCCCTGCAATTCAGAGGAGTCTAGCATTGCCTCCACTCATTATTCCTCATTTTTCTTCCAGAGATCTACTGGAAAGGGGAACATTTGACTCACCTGCCTGCTTGTCTTTGCTTGGGAGGAACCACCTGAAAGAAAAATACCAAACCAACAAGTTAAAACTGTTCACTTGAGATTTGGCTTTTGCCCTAACAGTGAAGAAAAAAGCAGACATCATCACAAAACCAAGACTTTTGAGTGCTTCTCTGAGTTAAATGAAAGCACACAAAATAAACATTCCCCTTTCCTTAGCTTGCTAAGTTCCTTTGCACAGGCTGGTGTTTCTGTCCCAAACCCAAAATTGTGGGGTTGAGGCACCTGCTGTGAGGTCCAGGCACTCAGGAAGAGCTGGAATGGGGTTTAAGGTGCTGCTGAAGCTTAGGAAGGACAAACAGCTGGAATGAGGTTTAAGGCGTCGTTGAAGGAGGTTTTCACTTCCACAGCACAACCAGGAGAAGGGATCAAGACACAGCTCCCCATGTCACTGAAAAACCAGTTATTTTAACTTCAAATCAGTGAAATTGGTACCTAAGCAGACACTGAGCTGGACTGAGGCTGCCCACACACCTCTGTCCCCCGGGGGAGCAGAGAAGACATTCCTTGCCTTGGCCTCTAGCGAGCAGCCTGCAGTTCTCCTTTGACAGCCTCGCCCTGCAAAGCACAAACCTCCAGCTCTGCTGGGGCTGGCTCAGCCCTTCCTCCCCCAGGAAAAGCACCGAGCCCTGGGCAGCCCCAAAAAGGAGCCCTGGGCAAAGCTCCCGATGGCACAGGGCACCTGAAAGGCACCCCTGTGGAGAGAAAGGTGAGAAGTAGCAAGAGAAATCACTTTGAACTGAAAGAGAGGAGGTTTAGGTGGGATATTGGGAAGGAATTCACCCCTGTGAGGGCAGGGAGGCCCTGGCACAGGTGCCCAGAGGAGCTGTGGCTGCCCCTGGATCCCTGGAAGTGCCCAAGGCCAGGCTGGACCGGGCTTGGAGAACCCTGGGGTAAGTGGAAGGTGTCAGGGCGGAACTGGATGAGCTTTAAGGTCCCTTCTCGCCCAAACCATTCCATGACTCTCTGAAGAAAAGCAGAAGAGGCAAAAAGATGCTAAACCCCACTGCAGGTGCAGCACCAGGTGCTTTTCACACCTTCCCAGTTCTGAGCCCTGAGGTTTTCAGAGGAATTTCTACTGCTGAGGTTGACTGAGTGGGGCCACATTTTTGTTTTGGTTGCCAATTGGAAGCCGCTATTTTTATCCACAAGTCCCCCAAAGCATCTGTTTCCCTGTAGCTATTTGAGATTTCCTTTTATAAGACCTACTTAGAGGTGTATCATTATTTTTAAATGTTACTCCGTGCAGCCACACTCCCATTTTATCATCATTACAAGTGTCATTATCCGTGCATTTGAACTGGGTAATTTAAAGAAGAGATAAAATCCTTGCAGGGGGGCTGAGAGTTGCTTCCCCTCGAGCAAATATTTTGGGATAATACCTGCCACTTGGAACGAGCTGGTGCATCCCAGTGAAAGGAAAAGCAATCCCACATTATCTAGGGGAAAAAAAGAAAGTGTTTGGAAGCATCCACAGAGCACAAATCCCCAGAAAAGAAGGAGAAAACCCCACTGAAGTGTTCCTGCAGCCTGGTGTAAATGCAGCTCAGGTCATTTAATTTAGGGGAGCCTCTTTCCTTGTGCAGTTTCCCTCAGGGACCCACCTTGCTGCTGCTGATGGCCATGGGGGTTTTTATTGCCTCATCACCCAGTGACAGCCAAGAAAATGAGATTTTCTCCAATTTCTTCCTCCAGCAGGCAAAACACACCTTTTTTTGTTACAGGTACCACAGTTTGGGCAAAGAAGCACGAGACCCAAATTCTCCAGCCCTGGGTTCAACCCGAGGCAGAGCAGGAGTGATGCCTGAAACTGCAAAGGCTCAGACGTGCCATGAAACCACCACCAGGATATGCAGAATTTCCACTCCTGACAACAAGCAACAGCCCAAATTCCACCCCAGGCTGCTGGGTTTGGTGTGTATTTAAAATAAGAGCTGACTCACTGTCCCAGAGCAGGTTAAGTGCATCATGTAGTGAAGAGAATCATGTGTTGTGAATGGTTTGGATTAAATTTTTCACACCTGTCAAGGCTTTCTAGCAAGAAATTTTGACCTCTGCGTGCCCTGTTCTAGAGATCACACAGAGAAAAGGCAATCTACCTTCTTCCAGCTGGAAATTATAGCTGTGACAAAGAGACCAAAGGCAAATTTTAACACCAAAACAGGGCAGCTGATCGTGTAAACTGCTCTAGACACGCAAACCTTCAAGTACAAATTAATTTAGTAGAAAACAGACGTTGACACACCTAAAGAAAGTGTCCAGAAATTGTCCTTCCTTCTTCCCTTCCCCCCTGACACAGCAGGTACCAGGAGGACAAACCTTCATCCATCAGATTGTGACATTTGCAAAGAACTCCTCCATTTAAGTGGATTTCAATGACCAGAACTTACTAAAATGCAGCTTTGGAGATACAAAATGGATCCTTCTTTGCATTGATCCTTTAACCTTGCTCCTGGACATTCATTTTTTGGGGATCTTACCAAAGCCAGGGAAAAATGTACCCTGCCTTCATTTCCTGGTGTTGCCACCCCTCAGTCACTGACCCAGGCTGAGGAAAGGGCATTAATTCCTGTCCCTCAAACTTTCTGAGCTTTCTGTCCTTAATTTCCAGCTTTAAACGGTTTCCATCGTGTAGGCACATGGGGATGGAGCCCTATTCGAACCCTGAAGTTCAGGATTTCAGAAAATTACCTGGATTATCAGTTAAATTCACTCCTGAAATGGTGAGAGCAGAGCACGATGTGTCACAGGCCCAGGCTGGGAGCAAGGGGAGCAGCAGAGATTTCCAGGAGCTGCCGGAGGAAGTGAACAACAGAGCCTGGAATTTATCTCACATCTCTTGGTTCCAGTCCAAATGCTTAAACCACGACATCATCCTCCAGGCCTGGGACACCAACAGAACGTTTAACCCTCGTGCTGGAACCTCCTGGAGCATTTTCTATCATTTTTATAGCAGAGGTGGCCTCCAGGCTGGGACAGGATCCTGATCTGGCCGCCCAGGGTTGGAAGAACCCAGCCCAGTTTGGGATCTCAGCCCACGCTGGGTTTAATCTCGGATTTGGGCACTTCCTGACAGAGCCCTCCACGTATTTCTGCCTCAGCTGGGCTAGGGCAGTTTGCTGGGAGCTGGAAATGGGGAGGGAGAACTTTCCAGATACAATTTCTCACTAGGAGAGTGTCCCCTGCCACTCTTTCCCAAATTGGAAAAATATGGAATAATGGGAATTTTAGGAAAACTGTATAGTAGTGAGTAGAATTTCAAAATAACGTTTGAGCACAAAGTGACACGTTTTCGTGGAGATTTGTGGGGAGGAAAGAGGGAGGTCCAGAACATTGCTTTAGTAGATATAAAAACACTGCCAGCCCATTGCCCTTCAACACAGACCTAGAAAAAAATAAAATTAAAGAGGCTGATTATCACAGCCAGAGTGATGGCTGGGGAGGGAAAGGAGGAGGAGGAAGAAAGTGTCCATCTTCTCAAGCTAGATCACCTCAATCCGTGGCTGTGCTGCCATGATTTGCCATGGTTTGGAGTGAGTCAGCAGCAATTTTGGGAATGTTAAAGAGCTGACAGCATCCAATGAATAAATGGAGGGCGCTCCTTTAGCCCAGTCACCAAAGGAGATGGATCACCAACCTTTGGGATGATTCACACGCAATCAAAAGCCAAAAAATGCATCTCCTGGGCTGCTGGACACAGCCACGGGAGAGTGCATCGTTCCTTCCCACCATCCTGTTCCAGGCTGGCTACAAAACTCGTCTCTGGGGAGGGGAAGCCGGGGTGGAACGGGCTCAGGAAGTGCTTCACACGCTGCTGGCAAACTTTCCGGAGGCACCCTGATGTCTCCCTTTGCAGATCTAAGACCAGCACAACTGAATCGAAAACAAAAACGCTGCAATCAGCCCTCACAGTTGAAGAAATGCAGCTTTTCCCTCCTCTTGCTCATGTGGGATCGTCCCTTAAAGGCCCTAAAGGCTGAACACGCAGAAGTTGGTCCCGTTTTTCAGAGCAACATCCGCTGCTGCAAACCGAGAGAGAGAGAAGAGCTCCAGACCTGCTTTAGATTAGGAAGAGACAGGAGAAATAAAAAGAGCATCTGACACCAAAATAAAACTATTTTGGTCACTGCCATCTCTCTTATTCTAAATGAAGCAATTGTGGGCTCCGTTTGTTTTGCATTCATAATTAGCAGACAGAACAGATGGCAAAGGCGTCACTTAAAGCCACACGTCCGACAAAATAACCCAGGCTGCCAGTGCCGGTTTTTCCCTGGGAACAAGGAATACTTTCCCCTCTTCTCCCCATTGAAAGGCATCCCGAAGAGGAGAGCCAGCAAATGTTTGCATCGAGCAGGGGATCCACGGCAGAAAGGAATCCATTGTGTCGGGAGTGTGCTGAGTGAGGGAGGAGAGGGCAGCAGCAAACGGGTCGAAGAGGGAACAGAAAATAGGGACGGAAATGAGCGGAGCATTGCCAGGAACACAAGGAGAGGCTCGGAGAAACATGGAGTCCCTCCTGCCCTTAGCTCTGGGCTTCAGGCAGAGGCTGCAACGTCCGTGTTACATTTCAAAGACAGCTGGATAGGAGATGTTATCAGTGAGGTGCTGTCCCACAGCCGCACCTGACTGCTTATCCTCTCCAGACCTGTAAGGACTCACTGGAAAACCCACTGAGAAACTCCCCAGAGCACAGCTCCCCATCCCTGGAATTCCTCAAGGCCAGGCTGGGCCAGGCTTGGAGCAACCTGGGATAGTGGAAGGAGTCAGGGTGGAACTGGATGAGCTTTAAGGTCCCTTCCCACCCAAACCATTCTGGGATTGTATAAAACAAGCAAAGCACAAAGTTTAATGCACCACCCCCTGCACGTGGGTAGGTCAGAGCTACAGCCAGGACAGACTATTTGGCCAAAAATCATGAACCACGTGTGGCACTCGCATCCTATTTCCTCCGCCTCAAGCACAGGGAAGGAATGGGATAAAACAACCCCAAAACCAAACCACATGCAACTTGCCGAAAACATGGAGGTCTGGGCCTATTGGGAAGTGCTGTATTTGTGACCCAGAAGTCAGGTATGTGACACCTCAGAGGAAGAGCTTCCCTGGGGAATCTCTCCTGGCAGCTCATCCCCTACGACAAAGTCCCTTTATTCGGTCCCCAACCTCCTACAAAGCCCCAACAATTTAATCACGGCGAGCATCCCCTGCTTCTTGGAAAGGAAAAGGAGGCACAGATACTAATATAGTTTTGTTCCTTTTATAGCCTCGTGAGGTGCTCTGACAGCCCTGCTGATGGGCTACAAGAGGATTTTGGCATGGCATTCCCCGAGCACCATGGATAAGCTGTTCCCAGCATGGATGAGTGAGCAGGATCAGGGCACAGCCTGATGGGCCATATAATAAACATCAGGAGCCTTGTGCTGCAAATGTGCCAGCAATCCTGAGCTTCCAAAACTACAGCAGCCTCCAAACCTCCTCTCTGATGCCATTAAAATGCTAATAATGGCGAGTCCTGTCCAGCTCTTGCAGCCACAGGCCGTGCTCAGATGCCTGCTCAGATGCAGTAAGTGTGTGCCTCCAGAGCTGCTGCTGCAGCGTGGGGCTCTGCTCCCTGCGATGCTGGAAACAGATGAATGGTGATGCTCAGGACCTGCTCAGCTGGGCCTCAGCCATGGAACAGCGCCTGGAGAAAGAGCCTGGATCTCCAGGGAACAGCACAGGCTGAGGGGAAAAGGAGAGGGGCCTGGGGAAGAGCACAGAGCTAGAGAGGTAAATCCCTAGGGAAGGAGGGAGAGGCAGGACCCAGAGCTGCTATTTCCACCTCTCCCTCCTGGCCAAAGACCCCTCTGAAAAGCCAGAACCTCTCTGGGGAGGAACACATTGACGAAACCCCATCTATCTGTGAGACATCATCTTCCTCCACCGGCTGGTTCCAAGCTTTTTGGACACTTCCCTCCTCTCTCCTCTCTGTTTTCACTTCATTCCCCACTTTGTTGTCAATTTTTCTGACCTTACATGAGCTGAGGGCGCTGTGCAAGACACAGCTCTCCCCAAGCCTCAGCCTCAAATGACATTTGCTTTTTGTTCCCTGCTTTTCCCAGCTGCTCCATAATCCAGGAGAAGCATCCCCCCCATGCCAAGCCACCAGGACACGGAGCCCAGAGGCGTAGCTTAATGCCCTCCAAATTTAGAGCTGGACATTGGTCCAGTGGCACAACACTTAAACATCCAGCAACTGCTCTAAATTAGGAAAACTGCTCCACAGATGCTCTTTTGCCTCCACTGGGAATTCCCTTTGGATGTGTAAGAGAGAGAATTGCCATCGATGCACTGCCCTCACCATTTCTGCAGCTCACAAGGTCCTTAAAAACCTCTCAGGGGCTGCAGCTCTTGTGGGTAGAATCCACACCGTGAGAAATCTGCTCTGGTGATCTCGTGCTCGCTCCACAAAATGGCTCAGGGCTCCTTACAGAGGAATTTGGGGATCTAAGGTGCCCAAGAGGGTAATTCCCAAAGCGTCAGACTCAAGCCGGCCCCGTGCATAAAACGCAGTGACCATGGCAAATCCCATGGAAAGTCCCAGAAAAAGGCCCAATTCTGCAGCAGAGCAATGGGAAAAGACCAAGGAAATAGAGAAGGATGTGCTGCCCATCGAGGCCCTCAGTGCCTTAAACCACCCAGCTGCCAGCTGCTTCCTCATGTCCTGACTCGCCACAATTCCTGCTAAAGTTGTGGGGAAGAGAAAGATGGGATCTTCACGTTTTCAGTGGGAGAAATGGATTTAGTGCACTGAAAGTTGCCCACTGATGTGCTGCCTTCGGCACTCACCTGCCAAAGGGGAAACCTGGGCTCTGATCCCTGCTCCTGCATGGCAGAATCAGCAATTGAAATGCACAAGCAGCCCTCAAAGCTGTAATCTCATTAAAAATAGGGACTGGAATGAAACAATTCACCAGTCCAAGCCTTCCTAGAGCCACTGGAGGAGGCAGGAAGGGGAATACCTGCAGTGAGAGCCTGCCTCTGTCAGTACTGGGTTATTAACCACCTTTAACCACCCAGCTGCCAGCTGCTTCCTCGTGTCCTGACTCGACACAATTCCTGCTAAAGTTGTGGGGAAGAGAAAGATGGGATTTTCACGTTTTCAGGGGGAGAAATGGATTTAGTGCACTGAAAGTTGCCCACTGATGTGCTGCCTTCGGCACTCACCTGCCAAAGGGGAAACCTGGGCTCTGATCCCTGCTCCTGCATGGCAGAATCAGCAATTGAAATGCACAAGCAGCCCTCAAAGCTGTAATCTCATTGAAAATAGGGACTGGAATGAAACAATTCACCAGTCCAAGCCTTCCTAGAGCCACTGGAGGAGGCAGGAAGGGGAATACCTGCAGTGAGAGCCTGCCTCTGTCAGTACCGGGGTATTCAGGCGAAGCAGAGCAGCATTAATGCAGGCTGGAATTCAGCACACATTCCTGCAGGCTGGATGGGGTTCAGATTTCCCGGAGGGAGGGAGGTAACCAGAGCAGGGTGTCCCACATCTGAGGTGACCACACGGAATGCTGAGACACGCGAGGGAGAGGAGCTGCTCCTGCTGCCTCCCACTCCTCCTTCATCCTGCCAAACGCAGCCCTTAGAGCTCTGAATTTCCATAAAATCCCGGAATGGCTGGGCTTGGGAGGGAGCTCAAAGCTCCTCTAGTTCCATGCCACAGGCAGAGACACCTTCCACTAGCCCAGGGTGCTCCAAGCCCCGTCCAACCCGGCCTCGGACAGGGATGGGGCAGCCACAGCTTCTCTGGGAAACCTATTCCATCCACTCACTGCCTTCACTGGGAAGAATTTCTTCCTAATATCCAACCCAAACCCACTCTCAGTTTGGAGCCGTTCCCCCTTGAACCATCACTGTCCTATTTTGCCTTGGGAAGGCTCAAGGCAAAGATTTTATGTTAAGCCTGAAGAAAAAAAAATGGCGTGAGGGGAAAAGATTCCCTTTTGGTGCAGATTTTTCTCTCTCAACTTCCCAATTCTCCCACTGATCCCCCTCTCCCCTAAAAACAGCCCATTAGTCACACCTCCAGGAACAGATTAACTCCACTGAAGTCAAGGGTAGTTTTAAGACTTCTGAAAACTCGATGCACTTCTAATTTAGGCACCGCCGAGTTCAGCAGATTAACAGGTGTCAACACATCCATGCCCAGGGCTTAATCAAAGCAAAAAAAAAGGCATCTGGACCTGGATTTCAGCAGGACAAAGCTGGGATGATAATTCCAGGAGCACACACGGTTCACAGGCCGTATTATCATGGTACCTCCGCCCACAGGTGTCACTCACTGTGCTCCACACTGAATATTCACCCTGCAGTGGCACTTGGGGACATCAGTTAGACCTGTGTCGCCTCTTTTAGGACATCCAGGAGCGGGGAAGGAGGGACAGAGCTGGCTCTCGGTGCTCACAGAGGTGTCTCAAACCCCCAAAGGTGAAGCCCTTCCCAAAGGGCTTGCCTGGGTGGTTCACCTTTGTGCACGGAGCTCCTGGAATTCTGCAGCTCTTCCTGCTGCGTGGTGCCCTCCTGTTTCTTCCTGCTGGGAATTTTCCCTGGGATGTGCAGCACCTCTTCCATTACAGCATGAATTTCTGCCCACAGGCAGGGTTCTCACAAGTGCCATGAAATATGCACTTACCTCATTCCTAATCGTGATCTCAGGAGGATGAGGTAACCAAACTCACCCACCAATAAATTTATCATCATTATCCGACCCGAGTTTCCCTCTTTTTCATCATTATTAAAACGATTCGCATCCCTGCTCCTGTGTTAATGCATTTATGGCACTTTGAATAAGGATCCCCTCGTTCTGAACTGCATCTTGAATTCCAGGAATCCCACTGGAAAGACTCTGACTCGGGAGGAGACGTCGGCAGCCTCTTCCCAGCTCCCAAAAGAAGGGATGTGCACCAGCACCAGGCTCCTGGAAACTTCCATTTTGGAAGTCCCCCAGCTGTGTTTTTTCCACAACTTTTCCAAGCTCGGGCAAGTAGGCTGAGCTTATGAACAGCTGAGCCACTCTCCCAGCCTCTGGAAAATCAAGCTTTTTATTGATTTTTGCATTTTTGAGGGTGCTGGAAAGCCTCAGAACTCTCCATTTCCAGTGATTTTGACAACGAGACTCTGATATTGCTCAGGGCTTGCAAAATATAGATTAAAAAAGTACCCTGATCTCAACATTAAGACGTATTTTCTGATAACAAGTTGAAGGTTCCTTTGGCTTTCTTTCATCCTGTTCCTATAAATCCCTGCCCAAATTTCTCACGAGGGCAAAACTCGAAACCCTTCAGATGTACCCATGCAGCAATAAATAAAATAATAATTCATAGGTTACTCAGATAAAAGCTTTCCATCTCAGGGCAGAGGAAAGTATTAGCTAATTAATCATCAAGTTGGCATTAACTTATCTTTTGGCACCTCCAAGAAAATGTAAATCTGAAACGAGTTGGGGGTGGTGGTGTGTGGAAACAAAGGAATAAGAAGCCAACAATAGTTTTGGAAATGGATGACAAAATCCAAATGTTCTGCCTCACTGCTGCTAAATTAAGCTCTGTGTTATCAGTGCAAAGATTAGGAAAAGAGAGATTTTCCTCCGAACCTTAAGTCGCACTTCGGAGCTGCTCAGGACGCGACGGCAGGAGCGGGGACGAGGGGACTCACTCACCCTGAAAATGAGCGGAAATAAAACAGGATCTGCTCAGGTCTTGGTTTCAGGATCTGCTCAGGTCTTGGTTTCAGCATCTGCTCAGTCCTTGGTTTCAGGATCGGCTCAGTCCTTGGTTTCAGGATCTGCTCAGTCCTTGGTTTCTCCCAAACACGGTTCTGTGGAGGAAAAGAAGAAAGAAAGGCGTTAATTTATTGTGTAGGAGATGAAGAAGTGATCCCCACCCTCCCTCCCAGCCCAGGCTCCATCCAACCCACCTTAGCCTTCAGCCCTTTTTGCCCAAACTGCCCTTTTTCCCCTCACTTTTAAGTGGAAAGGGCTCCAGTGAGATCCTGCCTTGAACCAAACACTGTTCTGAGACTTATTTTAGTGCTAAAAGGATGAGGAAAATTTGTTCTCCCACCTTCCGTCAGAGGCTCCCAGCTGCTGACCAAAGATGGAAGATCATCAAATGGAATTGTGTTTCCTCAATTCGATTTTTTTGGCTTCCTTTGAGCAAAATTCCCTCTTTCAGGGAGAGGTCAGCTCCACAAACACAGCAGGACCCTCGATGTATGCACCAATTAATGCTTCGTCAAATTCTGCTCGAATTAAAACCATCCCAGCTGGCACTTTTACCCCGAATCCAGACGAGAAGCAGCGAGGGAAACGATTACCCACGGTTCCTTCCCAAACTCCAATTAATAAACATTCAGCTCAGCTCCACGACAATCGTTTTGCAAGCACCTGTGGGAGTTTATGGGATCAAAGGAGCTGCATTCCTTCCTGCCCAGGCACAGGCAGAGCCCTTCCCTGCCTGCTGGAGGAGGCACTGGGATGGATGTGCACGTCGCTCCTCCAAAAAGCCATTTCATTCCCAAAGAACTGGGAATAAGGGAAGGTAGAAAGACTCCCTTAAATTATCTTTGCCTTTAATTCAACGTATCCTAACCAGCATTGGTCTCCAGCAACCTCCCAGGAGTCATCCAGGTCTACAAACCAGAAGGGATGAAGGCACTTGGCACAGGGCAGCCCTAGGAAATCATGCTATTCCACAAATCCAGCTTCAATATCCAAAAAAATCAATGTATTCCTAATCAATGAGTCTGCTCAGGCACAGCACAGAGCCCACAGAGCTTCTGCAACCCATCCAAATCAAAACTTAGTCCTTCCTAATACTCTCTTCCCTTCTGTTTTCACTTTGCCCCCAAAATGATGTGAAATCCAACAATTCAAATGCACAAAAAGCCACCAGGCCCTGGCTTTAGCTGCATCAAAGTCCCTCAGACTTGTCCAGCCCAAAGAGTTACAAACATGGCAAAGGGAGGCTAAAGCTTTTTGGATCCCTACAGAAAAAGAAGACGCAGCTTTAGTTGTTGTGGGATTTTTCCCCCACTAAGTCCCGCATCCATTAATTTCAAGAATGAAGTCAAGATTTTTTTTTTCTTTTTTTCTTTTTTTTTCTTTTTTTTTTTGGGTGAACGCGGCTGGTTATTTGACGAGTGAAGCATTAGATTTGCGAGTTGTTCTGCAAGCCAAAACACGCTCCCTTTTCATTCATAACACTGAGCTGCTCGGCGTTAAACAGCCGATTATCATGAATGAAGTGGGTGTAACTTCCTTGAAATCCTCCAAAGACCTGTCAAAGCACAGCTACCGCAGCTCGCTTTTCTCCTTGAAGCACACAGATCATTGCTTTAATTGTTCCCCGCACCGATCCCCCAAATGTGCTCCGTTCAAAGCGCCAGGCTTTTTTTTTGGGAGAAGGAAAGGGGAAGGGTGGGGATTGGCGCCTCGGGATAAGAGAGGGAAAGTGGGGCTGGTCTTCACCGCCGAATTTTGATTTTCTTGGGGCATCTAAATTAAGCTTCATCCGTCTAAAAGTGTGGCAGACAAAACCTTACAAATCAAAGCCCCGGCCTGTTTTGCATGGATAATCAGGAGCCTCTGGCTCTTTTTCTAAGAGGAAACGTTTAACCCTAAAGAGAGGAGGACTCGTGGTTAAAGTGCTGGCCAGGGACTTGGAAAATTTAAATTTGACTCCAGATCTGCCATTCTCCACCCCCTTCCCAAGCTTTTTTTTTGCCCCAGTGTTGCCACTTTGCTGATATTTGCAAACTGGGATGGTCTTCGAGCCAAGAGGCTGAAAAAGTGCACTGATAAACACACGTTCAATCTAGGAACTGGTTTAATTCACAGATCTTTCCAAGGATGACCATTATCCCAAAGAAAGACCTGCAGCATCTCAGCCATTCCTCTAATCCCGCTTCAGGACACCAATGGATGGATCTTGGCCAGCAATAAATTGTGATCTCACCACTGACCCACCAAATATTTGATCCTCTTGCCTAAACACTTTTATAGCCTGGAAAGCTACAGAAAACCCACTAAAAATCCCCAAACCCACAAGGACTAACACACTTAACAAGGTTTAGTCTCGGGAAGCACTGGGGAAGGTGGCACCAGGGAAAACTATTAAAATTTCCACATTTCAGCTCAGATTCTCTGCTAAATCTCATTATCTCGCCCACAACCAAAACATCAACAACAAATCTTGATGGTGGTTTCACGACAACAGCTTTTGCACGTCCCTTAACAGCTCTAACACTAACAAAGGCTGGTGCTTGGGGGGAAAAAACATAAATATTTGTCCAGCATTTTGGAAAACTCCAAACTTGTAACGCATTGCAGCCAGCTCCGGAGACAGCAGCGCTTCCCACCTGCTCCCGATTTTTATCCCAAAGGGGTGATGCCCACCTGGGAACGTCCACATTTGACTGGACACGGGATCCCACTGAAATCTTGCCCCCTGTCCCTAAAGCTCCACCGCAGCTCCATCTTACAAAAATCCACATCTCTCCCTCGTCAGCAAATGGAAATCACAAGACCACGTCCCAAGGGATTACCCCGCTCCCATGGAAGCCAGAGGGAATTCTGACACCGGTTTCAGCAGCAGCAAGAGCTGGCTGACACGCGAGCAGAGCTGACAGGCTGCATTTGCACTCTCCTGACTATTATGGGCACGAGGATTCGCTTCTGTTTATCTTTAGCTGCCATTCGGTGCCGGGTTTCAGCTGCATCTGCGGCTGCATTGCTGTGAAATGCATCACCCGCTCTGAGTCACCCTGCAAAGGACACGTTTGTAAACTGACCCACCATTGACAAAATTCTCTCTTTCTTCATTTGGAGGAGGCGAGATGAGGCATAGGTTCCTCGTCTGATTCATTTCCTGGGGAAATTTTTACTCTCTGCATCTTTTTTCAGTCCTTATTCTGCCAGCGAGTAGTGAGGTGATTAATACAAAATCCATGCTTGACACAGAGTGGAAGGATTCATTCAAATTCTTTTAAAATCAGCGCTTAATTAATTGCTTAGAAAAACAACCCATTGCCAAAAATGTGGGGGGTTGGTTTTGCCTTTTTTTTTTCCCTTTCCTTTCCCTTTTTTTTTTTTTGGTTTTCTTTCCAGTTGAGAAAGCTTTTTCAGTTGAGAAACTAATTACAGGCAACGGCACACAGCAAAATGCATGAAGGACAAAACCTGGCACCTTTCTTTTTGAATTCAGCCCCTCGGAAGGAAGAAAGAGGAACCTGGACAGAGCTCCAGGGCAGCTCCAGCTCTGCTGCTTCTTCACTTCCATCCAGCCCTGATCCTCTCTCCCAGCCCTGCAGAAATCCTGTGAGGATCAGGCACCAACACAGTGATCAGGAAATTCAAACTGCCAGAAATAAAAGCTAAGGCACAGAGAGCCCTGTGGAAGCTGCTGTAAGTTTCTTGACAATTTTTATCTCCCTGATTATTCATACCAAGGCAGTACTAACCAAGTCCAGATCGGGACGGGCTTGGGAACAATCCCTGGGGCTTGCAAGGCTCTGCGGGGCTTGGCACTCAGGATCAGCCTTATTTCTCCATCCTGTTAGGGCGGACAAGGTCAGCCTACAAGATTCAGGAGAAAAACGAGCATGTCCTTTCCCTTCGTTTCTTCTCCCTGCCTCTCTCTCTCTCTCCACATTCTTCTCCTCTCGCCTTTTTCACGGCGAGCACTGAATGATGGGATTTTTGACATCAGAGGAAAGTCATCCCTTCTCCACTCCCCCAGCTCCTGGCCGCTTCCTCCTCAGCCACTCTGCTCGTTTGCATGCTCCATCCCCGCTCCAAGCCCGGGATCAGCTGATCCCACCACGGCAGCATCTCCCTGAGCATCCCAAATCCTGCCCCAAGCGCTCCAGACTGGCTGGGCTGCTCGCCCTGGCAGCCGCGCTCCCAGGCAGCCTTTAAAGCTCATTCTGTGGCTGCTCCAGAGCTGGCACCCACTATAGCGAAGTCATTGTTTAGGCAAGGTAAAGTGACCTCTGTTTACTCAGACAACTCAGCCGCCTGCAGGGAATAACTGGGTTGGAGATAAGTGAAAATGTGGCTGGGAAAGTTTCGCGTTCGCTGCCACAATGAGCTGAATGTTCGGGCAGTTCATGCCCTCTCTCCTGCAGTTTCTCCAGCCCTTTGATTTATTATCTGCAGCCAGACAGCCAATGACCCCATCCCACTGCAGCGAGCCAAGGACAGATGAGAGACTTGTTCAGCCCAGCGCATTTTCTGATCCCAATAAATACCCCGTTAATTATCATAAGCTGCCAGGCACCTGCCATAAGTTGTTTGTTAAAGAATGGCATTAACCAAATCGGGCCTTTTTTCACCACGCATTTCCTCCTCAAATAACCCCAGCGCGGGCGAATTCCAGCTGGAATCGGGGAGCGGTGGCCAGGGCTGCGGGGTCAGGAGGCGAGCAGCGGCGCAGGAACCGCGGCTGCGGTGACTCAGGCGCGGCTCTGAGTCACGGAGCTCCGCCGGCTTCCTCCTGCCTCCGGGAGGCGGAGGTCGGAATTTCCTGCTGGCCCTTGGCCTTGTAAAGCACCACGTCCTGTTGGAGCAGCGCTGCTGGGAGGTCAGGGAGTGGGAGAGCTGGGGCTGCTGCCCGCTCCACCTGCTCGGGGGAAGGAGGGATGGGGGGAACTGCCCCGTTCAAGCGCTGGGAAGGCAGCGGAGATACCACGGCAGCACCCTGGGGCTTCTTGCTCCACACACAATTCAACGTGCCCTGAAAGCTTCAGATTCCTGACAACCTCACTGGAACCACACGTGGTCCATCTAGCAAAAACCCAAATCTCCTCTTACGAACACATGAACAACACTGATATAGCCCCGGGGGATTTCTCTGCCTTCCTTCAAGACAGCCCCGTGAATGAGAAGAGACGCCCTAAACACCTGCATGGCATCAGTTATACCTGTGGATTTGAAGCTGAAAACCAAAGTGCTGGGTGGAGGTCCTGGGACAAATCCAACCCTGTGAAAGTCTTCCCTGTTGAACTGAATTCCAGTTCTGGCTGGAAAGATTTCACTGTCCCAAAAGAACTCATGGATGAGCTGTGCCACGATGATCCTGAGAAAAGCCAATGGGTAACTGTGAGAAAATGGACCGTGAATAATTAGGAAGGGAAGGAAACATTCCAGCCATGTGAAGATCACCTTCCAGAGCACACCTCACTGGCCAAAATCAGTGTTTGAGGTAGGAAACAGAATGGTGGAAAGCAGAAAAGGGATGTTGATGGCACTCAGCAGAATTCCTGGCCATACCCCAGGGATGGTGATGCAGGACCAAGTTTCTCTTACACCAAAAGCGTGTGAAGGAGGAAAAATGAGCTCAGCACACCTTGGCACTCATTCCTTCAGACGCCACACAAAGCTGACAGATTTGCTCCCAGGCTCACCTGGTACCTGGCCATGTTGCACAGGTTTGATCACTCCACTCAGAGAAACTGTTAAATACCACACAGTGACAAATAACCTTACACAGCAACATAACAGCTCCTACCACAGTGGGGTCATCATCCCTTGCCAGCAAGTGGGTGGGAGTTTTAAACCTTTCTGTTCAGTCCTGCTTTCATTTACCTTTACACTGCTTTCATTTCATCCCTTCTGGGGCTGAACTTCCTTTCATTATTGCAGGGAAAATTGTCCCAGTGTCCAACCAATGGAGACGCAAAGAGAGATCCCCACTCCAGCCCAGGACTGCTAAAAGCATTTATGACACTGATACTGCCTGGGGAGTTTGTGGATGATCAGATCCAAATGGATTTTGGCACATCCTAAAAATATTACGTTTTTTGAGAGAGAGCAGTTGAGTCCCATCAAATTTTCACATCTTCTCTGGGAGATGATGGTTCTTGGAGCATCTTTTGGAGCATATCATTATCTAAGGGCATCAAAGACTTGTACAGAAAATTTCCATGAGAAATGCAGACAGGCAGAACCACATCCAGGGACAAGGAGATTAAACTTCAGCAGGTTTTGAGCAAAACCAAGACACTCATTTTTATCAGCCGAAGGCAATTCCCCCCTGCAGGCGCTCCTGAAGGACACTGGGTGGGTTTCCATCACTCAACATTTCAAAATCAAGGCTGGGTGTTTTTCACCCAGACAGATGCAGCTCAGACAGGGAAGTCTTTTGGCCAGCAGTGCCCAGAGGGTCAGGGCAGCCCGTGCTGAGGATCCTGGCTGGCTCCAGCGCCTCCCCGGCATTCACCTACAGCAGCACTTGTTGTTCACAGCCAGCCTGTTTCCCCACGGATGACCAGACCTGACCCTGCTTAGATTACAAAAGTTAAAGGGTCCAGAAGTGAGGAAAACAGGAAATCCAAACAGTGAAAATCTCAGCAATAACGTTTCCTAACAAAGACCTTCAGATCTCACTCCGGGCCAGCAGCTGTCTTGGTGACGTCCAGAAAGCGCCATGTTTAGCGTGGTCTTTCTGCCATTTATTTTTACCCTGTTTATTTTTCTATACTGTGACATTTTCCTCCTTTTTTAAAGGCTTGGTTGTAAATGAGGGCACTAATCCAGACCTAAGAAAACAGACACGAATGCACGTACCCCATGTGCTTCCATGGCATGGAATTTTCCCTACAGAAAACTAAACCCATGCGCCACTTAAATCCCCTTTTGGGGCCACAAAATTGGGATTGAATCCTGCAGGGATCTGAAACGAGATGATCCACAGCTTAATTTATTGCATCACAACCTCTGGGGCTGCAAAGCAACTCCAAACATGGTCCTGGTAAGGAATCATGAGCTTCATTTTTGAAGAAAAATATCATGTTTGTTTGTTTTGGTGCTTCTGCATTTTAGACCTCACCCAAATCTCCTGACCAAATATTCTGAGTTTGGCTGGGATGCTGCTGTGGGCCAAATCTGTGGGTGGCACGAATTGGCATCACTCCTGTGCCACTGGGTCATCAGTGAAGACCTTGTCCTCGTTCTTCCCAGAGCCCGTTATGGGAATTCAAGGAGCTTGGAGAGGCGTTTTTAAGGTCTGGTTGTTTTGCGTTCAAATTTTAAATTTCATCCCCGGAGGTTTTGGGGGTGAAATTTGACTTTTCCTCCCCGGCAGGGCGGGTTTTTGCCATTACACTGCCATCTAGTGCTGCGAGCCCGCAAGGGAAAAGAGCCCAGAGCTGGAGGGGCGACCACCAGCAAGAGCCAAGCTCGGAAAGGGGGGTCCGGGAGCAAATTAAATCCAATTAATCACCAACTGCACAGCCAGTGGTGGCCCTCAACCATGGTAAGATGACAAAACACTTCCAATATTAGGGGTTGCATAGAAGCTGATCCGTTATCCAGCTGTTCTCCATGGTGGGGGATGTTCAGGATGTGCAAGTTTGAAACGAAAAGTCTCCAAATCCAGCTGCTCACCTGGTACCAGGTGTTATTGCTGTCACCAAGCAAGAAGTTTTTCATGAGAAGAACCCTCCTGCAAGCCCCTGAATGCCTCTGGCCATGTCTTCTCCAGCTTTCCTGGATCTCTTCCTCAGCCCAATTCCCTCCTGCCTTCAGCTCAGCCGTATCACAACATCTGGGCCAAATTTATTCTCTTTCAGTGGTTTCCACCATGGGCTTTTTGGAGTCTCTCTCTCCCAGCCATCACTGTGATCAGCATCCAAAAAGGATTTTCTAAGCCAGCACGTCACAGCGCTCACAGAAACCCTCCCCACGCTCAAGGACTGGGCAGCAGAGTTAAAACCTAACATCTGAGCACTCACAAAGTGACCTTCATGAGTTAAAAACCCCAGTCCTACGGTTGCACTCACGCAGAGGATATTTGTCCTCGGTGGAATGTGTGTCAGAGGGCGTGAAAGTGAGAGTGTCTTGAGGTTACCAATTGTTCAGCCTCATAGTGGATGAATCATATGATAACACCACAGCGACATCCTGTAGGATTGTCGGGAGCCTCTATTTCTGGCACCGGGTCCCTGCTCTGCCTCATGAGCAAACGTTATTTGTGCTCTGCTACGGAAAACCCACACCAAACACGCTGGGCGCTCCTCTTGCCGGCACCAGCCAGAATCCCAAGTGCCTGACTGAGCCTTCAGACACCGCTTGGGTGATGGATGGTGTTATAGGGCTGCCATGGATGTCTGGTGGGGACCTGAGCAGCTCTCCACGTGTGAGGAACAATATTTGCGTTTCCTTGGCCACAGCTGAGCTCAGTGGGAATCTCAGGGATCTGGGACAAGGCTTGGGAGGCAGTGGGTGCCGAGGGAATGAGCTTTGCAGCGCAGGTCAGATTTAGCTTTGCCTGTTTTCCTTCTGGACGACTACAGGAAAATCATTTCCCCTTTTCTCCCTCCTTTTTGTCTCTCCAGACCTGCAATCCACGGCTCTGCTGCTCCTTGAGTGGCACCAGGAGCACGCTCAGCTTCCTTTGCCAACCTAAACACAGAATCAGGATCTTTAAGGTCTTTTCCAGCCCAAACCGCTCCATGATTCCACCTGCGGGAAGCCAAACACGGCGTGGCACAGCAAAGCGGATTTTGGGATTGCAGGAAAAACACCAAAGAGCTGCAGCTCCCCAGCACAAAAATCCAGCTTGGATCCCAGTTTGGAATTTCGGACACACATCTCCATCCCCTAAACACCACAGGTGTGGCTCCAGGGGTACAGACATAAGATCCAGCTGCTTTGGGGTGCAGATCCAGCTGCTCCACGCATCCCTCCCTTGGGAAAGGTTCGCTGGAGGAATTCTTGGAATAGCCACACTTAGGGCAGAGGCCCTTCCCAAGGTGATGGCAGGATTTTGGCCTCTGGTTCCAAAACAACAACAAATGGAGCTCATATTTCAGCCATAATCCCACAAGATTCAAGGGAACCGTGGTGGAAACACCCTGGGAAAAATCAGGATAATGGTGCAACAACATTTTTGCAGGGAATAACACCAGGAAAAATATTTAAATCCTATAAAGCGCCATTCAAAAACTTCCAAACAAATGTTTTATCTCTCATTAGAAATTACGTTCTGCTTTTTACTTCTACATAGTTTTGACTATAGCTTTACTCTTATTTTTTCATGTATCAAAGAGAAATCCAATGTTGACGCAGAAAATCCTTTTAATCCATCCCTACTGAATACATATTGCATTTTTAAAATAGTCAATATTTTGATGAAATGGCAAATTCTGTTCAAATGTGGTTTTTAGAAAGAAAAGAGAAAAAACTTCCTTCAGAGAAAGTCTGAGCCTGCTTCTGAAAATGGCTAAATTTGAAATATTTTGCAAGACTTATCTTCTGTTCAACTCTAAAAACAACAAATTTCTCTAACACCACTAGATGATCACCATTACTATTTTTCCATCTCCACTGGAAACACTTTCAGGGTTTCAAGCACTACTTGCAGTAGGAATTTCCAGGATAGTCCCATTAATAAGGAGGCGATTTTTAAAACAATCCAGGGGATTAGCCACACATCTTCCATTAAAACTAAAGCACCTTGACTGCTTTACAATCTCATGAGATTAATTTGAAGGAAGTCTATTTAAAATTAATGTAAAAGTGGGCCAATATCGAAATGTGGGAGCTGAATCCCTTTTCAGTGCAGTGGGATCGGATGGGAATTTCCACACGTGCAGCACCCAAAAGGTGCTTCTCTGGATTCTGAGCAGAATTAAAATGATTAAATTTTAATTGAAATCATTTATTTCATGTTGAAACAAACACTGAAACAAAAACCAAAAAATTGGTTTAAAGTCAAACAAGCAGATGAGGACGTCAGCAAGGGAAAGCAGAGACGCTTTATGAGGTCATGTTTACAGTTTTGGCTTCCAATCTTTGGATCGTTTGATCCCATTTTCTCTGCTTTCAAATCCCAAACCTTAACCTGAACCTGGCTCTGGCACAACCCCAAAATCCGACGCAACCCCAAAATCAGACCCCACCTCCGTGGCTTCCAGCACCCCCCCTGCTGCAGGCCCAGCCAGGCTGAGCATTCCTTGCTCTGAAGCGGAGAAAAAAAAAAATCCTGTCGAATTCAAAAAATATCTCCAGTGCTGCCTCCTCCTCATTTCCTGACTGCAGGCAGAGCGGAAATAGCTACATTTCCTGAGCAGGGCTGTTCTCCAGGGAACGGCAGCCTCTCTGTCTGTCTGTCTGTCTGTCTGTCTGCTGCAGGGCTGCGTGCTGGGCTGGGAGCAGCAGAATCCCTGGATTTCCAGCGGGAGCTGGGATAGCAGCAAGGGACACCCAGGGTGCTGAGGAGACGGGAGGGAGGAGATGGGATGTTGAGTATAAAAGTGTGTTTAAAGGGGAGAAAAAAGGGAAAGAGAGGGAGACAGAGGAGAGTTAGCAACAGCCAGGGTCTGTGTGCAGTGAAAGCAGAGGGAACTCCACGGTGCCCCATATTCTGTCTGTACTCTGCATATCCTCACGCTGTATTCCAGATAAAGGGAATCTCTTTGGTCCTGATTCCTTTGAAAGGGGGGGTCTGTACATCCTTATTCCATATTCTGTATATAGGGGATCTCCTTGGTCCTGATTCCTCTGAAGGGGAGGGTTATATAGCCTATCCTATGTTCTGCATACAGGGAAACTATTTGGTCCCAACTCCTTTGAAAAAGGTGTTTGAATATCCTTATTCTACGTCTTTATTCCATATTCTGTATATAGGGAATCTCTTTGGTCCTGATTCCTTTGAAAGAGGGGGTCTGTACATCCTTATTCCATATTCTGTATATAGGGAATCTCTTTGGTCCTGATTCCTCTGAAGGGGGTGGTTATATAGCCTATCCTATGTTCTGCATACAGGGAATCTATTTGGTCCCAATCCCTTGGAAAGAGGTGTTTTCATATCCTTATTCTACATCTTTATTCCATATTCTGTATATAGGGAATCTCTTTGGTCCTGATTCCTCTGAAGGGGGTGGTTACATAGCCTTATCCTATGTTCTGCATACAGGGAACCTATTTGGTCCCAATTCCTTTGAAAAAGGTGTTTGAATATCCTTATTCTACGTCTTTATTCCTTATTCTGTATATAGGGAATCTCTTTGGTCCTGATTCCTCTGAAGGGGGTGGTTACATAGCCTTATCCTATGTTCTGCATACAGGGAATCTACTTGGTCCCAATTCCTTTGAAAGTGATGTTTGTATATCCTTATTCTACATCTTTATTCCATATTCTGTATATAGGGAATCTCTTTGGTCCCAATTCCTTTGAAAGAGGTGTTTGTATATCCTTATTCTACATCTTTATTCCATATTCTGTATATAGGGAATCTATTTGGTCCCAATCCCTTTGAAAGGAGTGTTTATATATCTTTACTTTCTATCCTTATTCCATATTCTGTATTTAGGGAATCTATTTGGTCCCAATCCCTTTGAAAGGAGTGTTTATATATCCTTACTCTCTATCCTTATTCCAGATTTTGTATTTAGGGAATCTTTTTCATCCCAATTCCTCTGAAGGGAGTGTTTCTATATCCTTATTCCATATTCTGTATTTAGGGAATCCATTTGATCCCAACTCCTTTGAAGGGGGGATGTTTTCCTGCAAACCTCAGTCACATTCAACAACCAAAAAAAAAAAAAAAAGCAATTTATAAAGACAACATAAAGGCTTGGTTGTAGCAGGGTGGGAAAAGATTTAATAGCCCAGAGGGAGGGTGGAAGATGGATGAACCCAGATAACTCCTGAGAAACTCTGCAAAGAGGTGGAGCAAGGCACAATCCAATAAAGCCCACAGGGAAAGCCTGATCTTCCCTCCCCTCATTGGAAATCCATCCTGCCTTGGCTGCTCGTGGCCAGGGGAGTCTCTGATTATCCAGAGAAGCGTCCAAAAGAGCCCAGACACCTTTCAGGGAGCCATCCTGCACTGCTCTGCTCAATAGAAAAACTAAACAGCTTTTTGGGGGTTTTTCCCCACATTATTGTTGCAATGGCTATAGGTAAAGAGGCTGAGAGGTCAAACCTTATTCACCTTTCAGCTATAATCTCCTAAAAGTTGAGTTTCCCAAAAGCTGGGTTTCTCAAAAGTTGGGTTTCCATTCTCAACTCAGCTGTAATCTCCTAAAAGTTGGGTTTCCTAAAAGCTGGGTTTCCTAAAAGCTGGGTCCTAAAAGTTGGATTTCCTAAAAGTTCGGTTTCCTAAAAGCTGGGTCTCCATTCTCAACTCCGCTAAAATCTCCTAAAAGTTGGGTTTCCTAAAACTTGGGTCCTAAAAGCTGAGTTTCCCAAAAGCTGGGTTTCCCAAAAGTTGGGTTTCCATTCTCTACTCATTGTTTTTGTGCTTTAAATCCTAAATAAAGATATTTAGGCAGCTCTGGGGTAAATCAACCAGCCCCAAAGCGGAGGGAATGATGGACACTACCAGAGTCTCCACAGCTGGACTGTAAATTACTGAAATTACTCAAGAAAAATCTCATTTACGGAGGCAGTGTGATGAAAAATGATAAAAAATTACAGGTATAAGGGCCTAACTCCTATTATAATTAACAAATAATCTCCAAAAATGGCCCTCAGTGGCCTGAGGTCACCCCATGGCTCTGTGGGGTAGGAAGCTGGCTTGGACTTGACCCTGCACCATCCCCCCAGGAGGGTGCCAGCTGATAAAACCGAGCTCTGTTTACTTGCTGAAAACACCACCTCAACCTGACCAGGATCAAACCCAACCAATCTGCTGAGCTGCCCCATTTTTCACCCGCAAAACATCTTCGCTTTGGTAATTATCAATCACCCTTCTGCAGAAAGGTTCCTCCAATTTTTTTTAACTACTCAATCCTTGGAGAGACAGATGAATTTTAATGATTTAGATTATTAACCTAAAGGTTGATCCAGACTGGGAGGAACAGAATAATTTGTTTAATCATTATTATTATTTATAATTATTTAACATAGGGGAGAAAAATATCACCTTAAATGTCATCATGATGCTTTTTTAATTGCCTCGGATGAAATTCAGAATAATCATTACTCTCTAAATGTATACAGATCTAATTTTAAATACCCTAAGATGCTGGATATTTCTCTGGAAAATGCAGAGGATGCATATTCATTACTGGGTAGGGAGTTGCAAAGACAGAAAAGAATTGATCAACCAGTTATTGAAAATTAATTCTTTTCCCAATTCACAGCTGGGCTGTCATTTGACATGAGGCAGAAAAAGAAGCTGAGCCAGGTAATTTTTCTTATTCTCTCATTCCAGAACTTTAGGACGTGCCCTTTAGGAGGAGTGATGTTTTATGGATGCCTAAAAACGTGCTTTTAATCTGTAATATTTGTATCGTGGAGTTATCTGCACTAAGATTGGTCACCTCGAGGGACGCCCAGGACATGGAAAACTTCATTCTGGGAGGAATATTGGAAGCCAGCCCCACATGGGGGTGTAAACCCACAGGAAATACACAAACCCCAGTCGTTTCAAAGGAGTTGTTGCTGGTTTAGTTTGGATCGCTGTTTGTTTGGGTTCAATGCAGCTTCCCCGTGGAGATGCATTAAAAAAAATATATAGTTTGGGATGGAAGAGGTTGCCCTGAGCACCTATGGCTGCCCCATCCCTTGGAGCCCCCTGGGACAGTGGGAGGTGTCCCTGCCCATGGCAGGGGCTGGAAGGAGAAGATCTTTAAGGTCCTGTCCAACCCAAACCGTTCTGGGCTGCAATGAAGGACAGCCCTGCGCAGGACCAGCATCCCAAGGGAAGGAGCAGCATAAAAATGGGATATGGGGCTGCAGTGGGAGGATCCAGACCTGTGCCCTACAAACACATCCCAAAGCAGTCACAGTTCATACGCAGTGGGGTGAAACGGGGCCCTCCCAGAGCCCACCCTGCTCCTTCCCGCAGGCCCTGGGAGTCTGGCATTGGTTTGTGAGCTCAGTAGTCCAAGGACACCCAACAGCACCCTCCCCAGGGGCTGCAGGGATGCCCCAGTGTTGGGGAAGATGAAACAGGAAAGCCTTATAAAGGTTATTGTCTGGCAAAAGATGCTGAGAATAGGGAAACTGTAAGTGAGATTGAAATGAAAGCAAGCTTTGAGATACCAAGCCTTAGTTACTGAACAGCTGGAAAACAATGGGATGGCCGGCTGAAGGTAATCCCCTCTCTGTTGAACAATCCCCTCTGCCTGCAGACAGGTCCCAGGGTCAGAGCAGACCCTGCTAGCTTGGCAGCAGGGGTCCAGAGAGGAGTTTCTAGAGTTTAAAATGTAACGCAGCATGGTAATGGAACAATTCTTATAGGCTGTATGGAAATGCTATAGGATTTGTATCTTGTACTAGATTGGTTAGTGGAAATTGGAATATTCAACACAGATTTATTGGATTGTAAACGAGAACCTCGCTCTTCTTCTTCTTCTTCTTCCTCTTCTTCTTCCTCTTCTTCTTCTCCTTCTTCTTCTTCTCCTTCTTCCTCTCCTTCTTCTTCTTCCTCTTCTTCTTCCTCTTCTTCTTCTTCTCCTTCTTCCTCTTCTTCTTCCTCTTTGTCTTCTTCTCCTTCTTCTTCTTCTCCTTCTTCCTCTTCTCCTTCTTCTTCCTCTTCTTCTTCTTCTCCTTCTTCTTCTTCCTCTTCCTCTTCTTCTCCTCCTTCTTCTTCTCCTTCTTCCTCTTCTCCTTCTTCCTCTTCTTCTTCTTCTCCTTCTTCTTCCTCTTCTTCTCCTTCTTCTTCTTCTTCTTCTTCTCCTTCTTCTTCTTCTTCTCCTACTTCCCCTCGCCCTTACTCTCTCTTGCTCTTACCTTTGCTTCTCTTGCTCTCTCACTTTCCTGCCCTGCCTCGAGCTGCAGCTGGCAGCTCCAAGCAGGGCCCCCACACCCACGCCCTTCATAAATAAACTCCATGCTCTGAGACCCAACCTCAGAGATCTCTCGTCTCCAGCCGTCCCGACCGTCCAAACCAACAGAAGCTCCTACAGTCTAGGGCACATTTCCTAGGAGGTCCTACACCCCAGGGCACGTTTCCTAGGAGCTCCTACACCCCAGGGCACGTTTCCTATGGGAAAACTACAGCGATAGAGCCAAAGATGGAAAGAGCGAAGCAAAGGAGCCCCCAGATCCAGGCAACACCAAGCTCCCGGATCTGACGGACTTCCAGCAGGTAACCCTGCATTTTTTGCTGCTCACGCTTGGTTTTGCGAAGGCCTTTGTTCCCCGAAGCTGCGCCGGGGCAAGGCCTGCCCGTTTGCCAGCCCGGCCGGGGGCCGTGCCCCTCTCGGCGCTGGGGACAGGCCCTGCGAGCCCGGGCTCGGGAAACATTTGCATTTTCATTGGCACAGGTACAGCATTCAGAATTCTTTCAGGCCAGGCCAATTAAAACAAGCTGAAAACTGCTGAGTGAAGCAGTTTCAGGCAGGATCTGCTTACATTCCCCCTCGGAGAAAAGCGGGGGGCCCACTTGCTGTAACTCTCTCCCTCTCTGCACAGCGTGGGTTTTGCTTTTTTATTTTCTCCGCTTTTTTCTTTTTTTTTTTTCCCTTTTCTTTTTAAGGTGGAATAACTTGTGCCCTTTACACAGGGATTCTAAGAGATGGGTGGCAGGACTTGGGAATGTGGCTTCATTTTCAAACCAGGCTGTAAAATCAAATTGAGGCATGGGAATTAAAAAAAAAAAAATAAAAGAAAAAAGAAAAAAAAAAGGAAAAAAGGGGGAAAAATAAAGCAAAAAACCACCAAAAAAAAAACCGGTAACTCTCCACAGATTAAAACACTTTACCTCCTTCACAAACCTTGCATGGTATTTTCTTAAAAAGGAATAAAGCCACATAATTAGCAATCAGTTGAAGCCTAAGGCTTTTCTGCCACCACAGAGACTATTCAATGCCTACTGGCTCTCCTAACACACTCCTATTACTCTTGGGTTTCATTTTGGACAGCCTCTTTCAAACCTCAGATGTGTTGTAAATGCAAACTGACAGGTTAAAAGATACCATTTTTATACCCCTGAGCAAATAAAAGAAAATAAAATTAAAAAGCCCATCCTACGAGGGCTGCTTTATTTTATAGTGGTAATCCCCGAGTGCTGCAAGAAGGTTGGAGGAACGACGAAGGGTCCCAGGGATGGAAGGATATGTGGTCCAAAGGGTCAGGATTCTGCATCCACCCTTTTCTCCTGGAAAAAAAAACCCTTTTATTGGCAGTGCCCTTCCCAGAGCCCACAGTGGGCACTCTTCCCTGCATGCCAGGACTGCCACAGAGAAAACACCTGCAAATGCTCCTGCATCAATCTGGGGGGGAAAATGGGCTAATCCAGCAGAACAAACCACGGCACAGGGATTTGCATTTGTTTTCATCGCTCTGAATGAGGCTGTGTCACTCCTGGGCTCGGGCTGAATGGAGGGGAAATGTGTATTGCATGTAAAATCTGGGTCCATTTGGGGTCGAGCTGGGTTTCAAGCAGTGACAGAAGCCAGAGGGGTCTGAACCCAAATTTCTTTCCACCTTGATGAAGCAGCACTGGGCTCACAGAAATACCAACTGTTCCCATCAGTGCCTGAGCACCCGGAGCAACCAGCAGGGAAATGATAACCAGAAACAAAATCATAACCCTGCCACGTCATCCCTCACCTAACTGTCACCAAGATGTTAATGAGAGGCACAGGAGGAACAAAACAGGTGACAGCTGGAGCGAACAGAAAAGATCGGAGACAGCAGAAATACCAGATTCCTTAGATCATCCCTGAGAGGAGACAATTCTCTTCTCTTTGCTTTCAGAGCCCTGCTCTAGGAACAAGCTGGCCCAAGGAACCGGGAAAGTAGGACATGAGGACTATTCTGGATCAAAATCCTTTTCTTTCTCAAAGGCTGCCCTGCTCAACGACCTCGAGCAGCTCAGCTTGTCACCTGCCACACAGGTGCCTGCAAAGGCCATTTATTGATTTCATCAGGGCACACCAAGAATAGACCCCGTCAGTCCCTGACGTACACAGAATGTGCCACGAGCATCCTGTGATCCCAGCTCTGCCTGCACAGAGAACAGGGGTTATTGATCTCTGAAAGGTGAGCGGATCCCCAGGTTTAATAACAGAGGGCAGCGTGGGACATTCACGTGGTGACTTTTATGCTGGAGTGCGAAGCGCTTGAAAGGACACGCAGCTGATCACCTCCCCTTCCTGCCCTGCTCCACAGCCCCACCTCTCCTCTCCAATAACACCGCCCATCCCTCTCATCCAGAAGCAATAATCTCTTTTATCTGCTAGAAATCTTTCCTGCTTTCTTTCCCTCACCGAGGAACCTCATTAAGTCTCCGTCTGCATTCGCCTCTCCACGGCAAAAAGCAAACAACAGCAAACAAACTGAAACATCCTGCAGGCAGAGATCTCCTCTCCAGGTGTAGGCAAGGATTGTACAGGGCAGGTGATGGTCAGTGGAAATCCAGGTACAAAGGGAAAGAATACAAAGGAAACCTTTGCAACTGAGCTGTCCTGAGGTGGATCAAGGTTCCACCTACCTGGGACACTTTGTACTGACATTTGCTAAGGGCATCCCCCAGGCTGGGATTCCCTCAGCCATGCCCTACTGGGCAGCTTTTCCCCCTGGTCTTCAAGAGGGAGAAAAAAAGAGGAAAAAAATAAGAGGGGATCAGGCAACACTCACTTGGCCATGTCCTGAGCAATTCCCAAGATGCGAGCGAGCCCAGGTTTCCTGCTGTCCCCTCAAAGATGTTATTTTCCACTCCCACCTTTCCCCCTCCTACTTATCTCCCTCCCCCCGGCCCCCTGAGCCTGCCTGGGTCCAGCAGTGCAGATTAGATGCCGAGCAATGCAGGCTCTGCACAGAGACCCGACTCCCCCAGACAGGCTGCAGAGATAAAAGCAGCCAAACACTGTCCAGAGACAGCGAGGGAAGAGCCGGGCTCCCGGTGGCTCCCTCTGGGTGACGCCTGGAACTGGGGACACTCCAGCAGCTGGACTGCCAGTCCTGGAGGCATACACACTTCTTTCTGCTCCCTGTGCTTAAATAGAAATGAAATTTTCCAAAATGTCCCATGGAAAGCCTTTTTCGGGCATCAAAGAGCTGCTGGCTCAGGGGTGCAAAGGAGCGGCCGCTGCCGGCCTGCAGGAGTACAGCTCTGCTGTCACTCACACAGCACTGTTTGCCCCTCCAGTGATCCAACAGCACATCGTGGCACTGATCAGGGTAAACAGCTCGGTGGCAAAGTGCTCGTCCCATCTGTGTCCCCGCAGCCGACCCCCAGAGCAGAGGCCCAGCAAAGCTGTCCCCGCTCCCTCGGTCCCTCTCTGGTTACACGATAAGAGCTGGGGTTGACACAGCAATATAAACATCATTAGTGACACCACCAGGGACACGCTGGGCACCGGGCAGGCGCGGTGTCCAGGGGATACTCCAGAACAGGAGCTGTCACTTTTATCTCGGGCTTCTCCACAGCCGGTCTGAGCCGTCAGGCAGAGCACACAAAAGGAGCATTCAGGGCAGCCCACCACCAGAATCAAAGCAGATGCTTCGGGCAAGTTTGCAAAGGCCCCGGCACAGAAGGTTGGCAAAGCTGCTCTCCGAAATCAGGGCCCATCTCCTTGGCAGCATCGGGAGCCCTGGAGCAGCCCCGTGCCAGGGGCACTGTTTGGAGGAAGGGCAGTCTGGAGGACAAAGCCGGGCAGGGAACAGGGATGCAGAACTAAACCAAAGCTCAGAGGCCACCAGAGCTTTTAAACATTTCCACCCAGTTTGGCTGGTGAGGCCTATTAGGCTTTATTTTTTCCCCCACTGTTTCGGCAAAGTAAGGAGTGGAATGGGAAAGCAAAACCTGCCATCTGACCTGCTGGGAGTTTTACTCTTTGTGAAATACCCGAGAGGTCAAGGTGCAAAGAATGTGCATTAGAGGTGAGCTTTCAGAGGCTGCAGCATGGCACTGAGAAATTTGGAAGCTCTCCTAAAAGAGGATGCAATAAATCAGGTCTAAGACCAGGGGTTGGTCCAAGCAAGGTCAGTTTTCTATCTGGAAAGCATAAGGGAAGATTCAAATGCTTTAAGTGAGGGGGAAAAAAAAACAACAAAACACAGTTTGAAATGAACTTCCTACTTATTTAAAGACCAGTCCAAACTGCTTTTTTGCTCCTAGCTGGTATTTCAGGAATGAGCCCGACCAAAGGCACCTGGTCTGGTTTTGCAGACTGAACCGCTTTTGGAAAGGAGTCAGATGGGATCTGGACAAAAACAAGGGAGGCCCAGACACAGAGGCTGTCCTGGGAGAGTGCACCAGCTGTCTGCTCAGCCTCAAGCCTCTCATCGTGTGCTTGCAGGGAAGGCAAGGGGACCTGTTAGGGGTGGCTGAGCTCCGTGCTCGGGGCCAGCGGGCGTCGGCGAGGCTCCATCGCCTCGGATGGAAAACCTCGGCTCCAGGGAAACAGCAAACTGGGCGGACAGGACACAGGGATTGTAAACAGCAGCACGAGCAAAGATGGATGTTGGAACTCGGGAGAACAGCAGGAGGAAGCTTGGCAGGACCTGGATGGGCAAAGCACTTGCTGGCCCTGAACTGGGAGGTTTGCAGTGGGTCCAAGTGGCACCCAGTATAAACCAGCCCTGCCCTCACCACCAGCCTGGGGTTCCAGCCTCATCCAACGCTGCCATGCCATGTGAAGGATGGAGAGAACAGACATCCAGCACTGCCTCAAAGCAAAACAAATCCTGGAAAGAAATGTGTGAAAGACTACTGCAGTGCCCTCCTTGAACTCCTGAAATCCTCACTCCTGCTCACAGACAATCCAGCGGGATTTGGGAGCTGGCAGACTGCAGTGCCTGCTCTCTGTGCATCAGTTCTGAGAGCCTGGTGTTCTCAGGGCTGTCCTTCGTCGAATCCCAGAATGGTTTGGGTTGGAAGGAACCTTAAATCCCATCCAGTGCCACCCCTGCCCTGGGCAGGGCCACCTTCCAATGTCCCAGGGTGCTCCAAGCCCCATCCAGCCTGGCCATGGACACTTCTGGGGATGGAGCAGACACAGCTGCTCTGGACAACCTGTGAATCCACAACCCTCTGAATAAAGTACATCTAAATCTCTCCTCCTTTATCTTAAAACTGAACCACATTTAGTTCTGAGGTCAGCAGCATCTCCAGTTTAGTGCACCCCATCCACTCTGGGAGCTTTGTGCATTAACCTGGAGTTAAACACCACCACGCAGGTGGGGTGAGTTCACCCAGGCTCGTGCACGGGGGGCTCTGATCTCCACACAGGGCCTCCCGTTGCTGCCACGAAGCAGGAAAATGCCAAACATGGCTCATACCAATCCCACCTCTCACTAATATGTTTTGTCAGCTCATCATGATCTTGAAAGCAACCTTTAAGTGCTGGGAGGCATCCTGGTTTCTAATTAGGCTCAGTCAGATTTTGTGGTTTAGCCAAGCCAACCTGGCTCACGCTGCTGCAGCTTCAAACATGTGCGCTTGAGATCAGTTTTTCCACTCAGAAAAAGATAAGATCCACAGTTTCCTCCCCTCAGATAAGCTGAAGGAGAAAGGAACATGAAGTCATGTCCCTGCCACCCCAAATCCGTGTGGTTCTGCGTCCCATCTCCACAGCAGCTCCCACGCCACAGACCCAGCTGTGCTTTACTGGCATCCAAAGCCAGAAATAGAAGCACAGGATACTCCAAGGGGTGGAGAATAAAAGAATCCAGGGATTTCTAAGCCATCAGCAAAGGTTTGATAAGCTACTGTTCACTGCCACTATTATTTGTATTTTCAGAGGCGGCACGGTGTTCTCAGCACTTTGCAAACAACAAGCCAGAACTCACAGACTTTTCCAGCCAGCTACAAAACACAAAAAAGCAGAAAATCCAAAACTGACTCACTCTGCCTGATTACAAAACACTTTCTGAAACTTCTTTTCATCAGCCATTTGCTTCCTATAAGAAAAAAAAATCGATCTAATGCAATTTATTGAATCATTTCAGCCTTGCAGCTGTGCAGTCCCTGATACAAAGGTATTTCCACAGTGCCATTTTGACCACCCTTAAAACCATCTGCAGAGTGATCAGGGATGCTCCTCAGAGCTCTGGCGGCGAATCCAGGGAGAAGGCACTGACCTGGTGTAGAGGTGACACACGGAACTCGCGTTCCCTTTGGATGCAACTTGAACCTTGGTAATCCCTCCTTGGCCACGGTATTCCCTTCTCATCCAGCTGCCAAAAGGAGATCTGAAATGAAAATAATTAACATCAATCAGTCACGGTTTTGTTAGTTTTGTTTTTTTGTTTTTTTTTCTTTGCTAAGTATCCAAACCCGTATCTTAGATAAACAAACAAAACAAAGTGTTTGGCCCGAACCAAATCCTGGCTCTGAACAAATCTGGATGAGATACTTGTGGCTGGGATCTGTGGATGGAATCCTGTGAATTCGTTCACCTCGGCTGCGTTCATTATTGCGGTGTTTGGACCCCAAACCCAGAGTGTTCCCATGGACATGCCCCGAGGCTGGGACACATCTCACTTACCTTTAGGGACCGCCTGAGGAAGCTGAAGGTGAGGAGTGTCCCCAAGGCACTCCCCCAATGACACAGAGGCTCCTCTGCAGGCTCCATCTCAGCATTAGCCACAGCGCCTCAGGGCAAGTCAAACCAACTGCTGGGAGCCTCAGATCCAGCTTTTCCCTGCGCTCCCTCATCCTGGCTGCTCCTTGGCTGCCACCCAAAAGCGCCGCACCGGGGGAAGGCCCCGGGCCAGCCTGCCCAGGCAGCCCCAGGTGCGAGGGCACCGCGAGCTGCTGCCCATCTTCCTCCCCGCTGGCTTCCCAGCCCCAGCACGCATGGGGGGTTTGCTGTGCCCTGTGGGGCTTGAGAGCAAGACACCACTAAAATCTAACAGGGTGAGAAGCTGCGGAGCTCTGCCTTGTCTTCGCAGCTCCGATTTTGCCGAAAAGGGATTAATGAATGAGCAGTGGACGTGCCCGCAGTGATTCCCTGGCAGCCCTGGCGCAGGGGAGCCATCTCTATGGAGATGCAGCACTCCAGGGCTGGTCCCACTCGTTTTCCTGGCAGGAAGATGCCCACACCCAGCCAGGATCCCACATCCCGCCGGGGCTGGTTGTAACTCTGGTGGAGCTACTCCAGGGTTACCCCGGTGCCACGGGGAGGAGAGAGCTCCGTCCTGGCGTGCAGATGGCTCCCCCTCTCCTTTGGAGAGGCTGAATGACTTTTCAAACCTTTGATTCCTGATGTATTCACTCCAGGAGACACAAAAGTACAAAATCTCAGCATGGAGTGACTCCCTCGCTTGCTTTTTTTTTTTTTTTTTTATTTTCCCTCCCACCTCCCCCCCACCCCTTGTCTTTTCTTTTCTTCTCTCCCTGGACAGTTTTATAATTTTGGCCTGTGGCCAGAAAGTCTGTCCTGATTAGCCTGGGCTGGCTGTGAAACACCTGCAGCCCATTAGAGCAGGAGGAGGGGAAAAAAAAAAATCCCTTGTCATAGGTGAAGTAATGACCACTTCTTTCTTTGTTTTAACACTAAAAGGACAGTCAGGAGGAGAACCAAAAAAACCCACGGCTTTACCAGCTCATCTGCCATTGACTGGTGTCAGCTGCAGCCACTGGGTCATTTTTTGTCTGATAAGTGACTCCAGTAATTCGTTGTCCCTTCGCCGCAGTGAGATTTACAGGTTATTGAATACAACATTCACTTGCTGCATTTGAACAGTGCCCCCTGCACCTTATTTTGTGTCTCTGTGAGGAGCTAACCAGGCACGAGGAAGAAACTTCCCTCTGGGCAGGTTACACCTGGAATATCCCTGCAATAGCCCAGGTGGTCCCGGCTGCAGCCACTGCCAGGTCCAGCAGAGCCTCCAGAGTGGCAAAGGGCTCCAGGAGGGGACAGACATGAATCCCACGGCCCCAAAGGGGTCACCAGGGCACAGCAGAGATGCAGAACTGGCACTCAGGGTATCACAGGAGCTCTGGCACAGCACAAAGTGTTTTATAATGAACACAGGAATTGCTGTGATCTGGTGGCATGGTGGCACTGGGGGACAATGAGAGGCAATGACCCCCAGCTCAGCTCAAAGCTCAGCTCACTGCACCTCTGCAGGACTCTCCACCTGGAGAGGAGCCCCACTCCTGATCACAAAATCCCCTTCAAAAGGGGCGTTTGTACACCAGGATGGCCGTTCCTCCAAAGAGGGGCTTGGTGCCTGCTGAGACCTCACACTGGAGAGACCAAAACGTCCCTCAGATCCCTCCTGGTCAGCAGGGCCACAACCAAAACACACCTGGGCTGAAGG